>VOQJ01016734.1:38371-61108 GCA_015052665.1 Apistogramma diplotaenia | reverse complement strand
ATAAATATTTGTGTGTTTTAGGAGAAAAAAATAAAAAAAAAGTTTTTTTATTATTGTTTTTTTTTTTTTTTTACTTTGGGGAGTTGGGGGGGGGGGGGCTGCCACATTGTGAAAATACATTTGACAAATGTGTTTCCTCCAAAAGCATTACTTCACATGTACCCTTATGGCCAATTAAGCTAACAGGCAGGTGTTTGAACTGTAGGAGGAAAGTTGATTCAGTTCATCTGGATGCATCCCGATGAACTGAATCAATTTTCTCAGCTCTCCTTACCTGGATTATTGAGCATGGATCAAGACAATACCTACAGTGCTTATCCTAGCCACAAAGGCACAAGGAGAAGACAGAAAGGCCTCGGCCAGCCGGCAAGTTCAAACCCAGGACCTTCTTGATGTGAGGAGATGGTGCTAACCACCGTTTATCTGTATTAGAGCATCTCTGAGTTATACAGCATGACTGCATTCATGCGCTGGGTGGATGGATGGATGGATGGATGGATGGATGGATGGATGGATGGATGGATGGATGGATGGATGGATGGATGGATGGATGGATGGATTCAGTTATTAAAACAATTTCTGGTTAACTGTTGGAACAGGAGCCAGATGTAAAATGAATATAATATATTATCATCTTATAAAATATATTTAATGATATTTCCACCCACCAGTTTACACACTCAGCAAACACGGAGTAATGATAGCATACATCAAATATAATACCGCCTTAACTACTGTGGCTTGGTCCATGCAGATTTCCTCTCAGAAACATTAACAGCATTTGGTGACTTGACATGTTCCACCATAATTGGTTTGTGAAAAAAAAATTAATAAGTAATGCTTTGGATAATGATTTGCATCTCATATGGTCTGCGCCTTCTCCTTTGTTGAAAAAGCTACATGAATATGCAAATTTTGTTGATTCCAAATGTTTCATTGCTGCATACCCTGAAGGGCATCCTCGGGTGTGGAAACCAAACCCAAACTGTGCAAACTTCAAGCTGGACCTCAGCTCGTTGCACATCAAAAGCGATGCCTTTACAAAAAAGGTAAACAGCACATGTGTTAAACAGATACATGTTTCATGCCTTACTTTAGCGAGATCTATACTTATATTAGACAAACAAATTATTATCCAGAGCAATCTTTATGCTGCTCATGCACTATAACAATAATAACATAATAATCTGATTGCATGCTTAATTAAAAAGAATCTTCACAAGAACTTTAAATTAAAAAGGATATTGAAAATGGCAAAGAAAGAAAAAGGGTAAAACATAGTCCTGCAACATCCAGTAGACTAATATTATAAAGCAGCATAAAATTAAAGCATATAAACCTTTATAATGCATAATTTATTAGACATTAATATGTTACAGTGCAAAACTGTTTAACTACATAACCTGCATAACTATGCAACTGTCACTGATTTACCAGACAGAAAACATAACTAAGTCTTCCCACAAAGTCACCCTCCTGGTTGGGGAGCGCAGACTGGAGTGGCCTTCATTTATCAACCACTTCAGCTCCTGCAGACAGCTGTGGGGAGAGCACAGAGGAGCCAGTGTGTTTACACCACAGCTCAGCCGAGGCCCTCAGGACAGAACAGATTAAGACACTTGCACATATTCGTCTACAGAGCCTTTCATGCACTCCCTCAAACAGCGTGGAGACTGAGCATGATAGCGCTCTGTCTTCTTATGGCTCATAATGGCATCTGTGATGAGGATGTGCTTTTCCACCTTTTACAAGAGACCTTGCATACAGCTATCATTCTGTGAGCAATCTGACTTTGATTTGTATTATTTTATCTATGAATGAAAAACGTCGCACTGTACCAAGTCACGCCAACAAAAGCTCTGGTTAGAAGCTCCTGACAGGAGCTTTGAAAAGGTTTATGGCACCACCTTGTGGCGTAAAAGTTAAGTGCGATTATCTCCTGCACCACCCACTTGCAGTCACGCTTTCAGCACCACACATTAGCTGAGGGATTTGTCAGTCGAGCGACAGCGGCGTTCATTGGTCAGAGGCGCCTGCGCGTTTGTTTAATTGACCTTTGAACTGTCAGGGCTCAACTCTGAGAACGATTTCTATTGGTAAATCCACTCACGCCCACTTTGCATTGACCAAATCCAAGTTGAGGGCGAAAGTCTTCATCTCGCTCAGCCAGCTGCTCAAGTGACAGCTCCTGTCTTCGTGCTTGCCGCAGCCTCCTACAGTGAAAGAAAAAGTTAATAAATAAAAAATATATATTTATATATAAATATATATATTAAAAATGTCGCTATTTTCTGAAGTCCCCCAGGCTGCTCCTGTGGCTGTCTTCAAGCTGACGCAGGATTTCAATAACGACCAGTTTCCCAATAAGGTGAACCTCGGAGCAGGAGGTAAGTTGTGCATTATTCATTCATTTTATCCCGGAGCGAAAAGATCATCCGGATGGCTTCCGGGTCTGCAGCCTGTCTTATCCATGTTTGTATGATGGTGCCCCATGATTTTTATTAAGAAGTTGCCATTATAATCAGAAAAACTCACTAATATTCAAATAGCCTATTGATTAATATGTGAGCTCTAAAGAAGCACAGTATTTAGATATTGATTTTAATAAATTCAAGTACAACATGCTGTCCAGAATGTGATGGGTCACCTGTATTGTAATTGTTGTTATTGTTATTAACTTTATTCTCCTGTTGGGAAAGAGAGTGTGAGGATCTGTTCATCTGGCCACGCTATTAGCAGTTCAGTCATTGCACATCCACCAACTACTGACTGTTGCTAATATATCTTCATTCTGCAATTAATGTGACGCAAAGAGCTGAATCATGTCTGTCCTCTCGGTGTTTCCTCTCCTCCTCTGCTACTCTGCATCTCTCACTCAGCAGACTGGGCAGCTGATTGGATTACGGTTCTGTCGTTGCACGAGAACGTGCAGGAGTTTAAACTCACTAAAGCTTAGTCCTGCTTCCCTCCTAAAGAAACCATCGCCACATTTCACCTCCGAGTGCTGCCTGTGTTGAAAGGAGAACTTTTTTGTTGTCGCTGCTGCTTGTATTGCACAGGAACAGTGTGAGAGGGATTGATCGTTTAGCTCTGTGTTTGGCAGGACAAGGATACCTGAGTCCTGTGATTAGTGGAGGAGGCTTCGTAATCTCTTTCTTCCTCCAGATGGTCAGCTGCTACATGGCAGCTGGGAAATGTAGGCCACACATTTCCCTGCTGCTTAGTACAACAGATCTATGTTAAAAATACACGCACACACAGGCATGTCTAGATTTGAAAGAGTCTCGGCTGTAAGGATTTTCCTGCTTTTCTTTAGTCCACGACAAACAGATGATCTTCAAGATTTATAATTGTTGAAAAAATATTTACCCTTTCTTTCATTTTCCCTGTAACAGTAAGTCATATTCTTCCTTGCAGCCTACCGGACCAATGAAGGCCAGCCTTGGGTTTTGCCAGTGGTGAAAAAGGTGGAGAAGATCATTGTGCACGATGACAGGCTCAACCATGAGTACCTGCCCATCCTGGGCCTGCCTGAGTTCAGATCCTCAGCTTCCAAGATTGCACTGGGAGACGATAGTCCTGCCATTCGGCAAAACAGGGTTTGTGGAGTAAAAGGCCGTACTGCAGTCTTTGAATTGCTTCTGTTATTTCTTAAAAGCTGATTGTCTGTGTCTGTCACTGCCAGGTCGGGGCTGTCCAGTGTCTGGGTGGTACAGGCGCTTTGAAGATAGGCGCAGAGTTTTTAAGGCGATTCTACAACGGGAAGAACAACACCAAGACACCCGTCTACGTGTCTGCACCTACCTGGGGTACGCCCATGCATGCACAAAAGCAAGCAGTGAAGTAGAACAGACCTGTACAGATTTACAGATCTACAGATTGTTCTATGAACTTGCAGTGGACTTTAGATTGTAGTAGTTAATAAAGTGTTCTATTCGGTATCAGTGATCTTGGTTTGTGTTATCAGTTTGGATGTGAGGAGCAATTAAAAAGCCACACTCCCTCTTTAAGGAAGCAATAATAAAAAAGTGGCTTCAGAGTTTTTCTTATTGTTTGTCCCAGAAAATCACAACGCTATATTCAGCGACGCTGGCTTTCAGGATGTCCGTCCATACAAGTACTGGGACGCAGAGAAAAGAGGCCTTGATTTGACTGGTTTCCTTGGTGACTTGGAAGTAAGCACTGTGTGACAGCGTACTGTTTACTTCCTACTTAATTTTGGTCTTCTGAATTTTACATTGCTTCCTTCATGTCACTGTTTCCCACAGAGTTGTCCAGAGCATTCGATCTTTGTCCTGCATGCCTGTGCCCATAATCCGACTGGCAGAGACCCTACCCAGGAGCAATGGAAGCGGATCGCTGAAGTTATGATGGTAGTATAAAGTGCATGCAAACATATACAAAGTGCCTGTACTGTTATCTCAATTGTCACCACTAGCAAAGGTGTCATTTTAAACAGGATATGAGTTTTGCATGCACAGAGTTCATAACAGCACGATAACTTTTTGCTCTGTCGTCCTGTTCTCTCCCAGAGGAGGAAGCTGTTTGTGTTCTTTGACTCGGCTTATCAGGGATTCGCCTCAGGTGATCTGGAGAGAGATGCCTGGACGCTGCGCTACTTTGTTTCCTTGGGCTTTGAAATGTTCTGTGCCCAGTCGTTCTCCAAGAACTTCGGACTGTACAGTGAGTGATCCTGGGTGCACGAAGGGTGCATGACACACAGTGAAACCACCGAAAGTTGGAATATATGCCACAAAATTCACATTTAGCAAGCCTCAGGTTCACCATAGGTGGAGCTGTTTATCAGATAACGCACCTGCAGATCAGGCAATAGGTAATAGCGGCACCATTGTTTAATTGCGATGTGTTTGTCCCATCAGATGAGCGCGTGGGCAACCTGACTATTGTGGCTCGCGATGCAGATAACCTGAAGAGAGTTCTCTCCCAGATGGAGAAGATCGTCAGGACCACCTGGTCCAACCCACCGTCTCAGGGAGCTCGCATTGTCGCCATCACTCTTACCTCACCTGAGCTTTTTAGTGAATGGTGAGCACAAAATTCAAAGATGACTCACACCTTTGTATGAGGCAGCATTAAAAAGCAATGTGTGTCACACATGCAAAGAGTGTTTTCATTCTTTGACTTCAGGAAGGACAATGTGAAGACCATGGCTGACAGGGTCCTGCTGATGAGGGCTCAGCTGAAAGCTAAGCTCCAGTCTCTGGGGACACCGGGGACGTGGGATCACATCACGGACCAGATTGGCATGTTCAGTTTCACAGGCCTCAATCGTGAGTACAGCAGTCGCTTCCTTGAGCACGCAATCGCACATCTGCAAAGTCAACCAGATGTTGACACAAGCGCATGTGAATAACATGTAAATTTGGATCTGCTTGATTTCCTGCAGCCAGACAAGTGGAATATCTGGTGCGGGAGAAACACATCTACTTGATGGCCAGTGGTCGCATCAACATGTGTGGTTTGACCTCCAAGAACATCGACTACGTGGCCGAGTCCATCCACGAGGCCGTCACCAAAGTCCAATAGAAGAACAGCACTATACCCACAATTCTCAGCACCTTCTGCTGCCCAGTCCAGAGCCACCCTGATCCCAGGGAATGTGTTTGTATCCAGTTTTCCAGATTTTCTGGAGCAAATACAAAGCTCACAGGCCCTGGTGTCTCTTTCTTTCAGTGCTTGTGCTATGCTAGGCTAAACACGTGCCGGACCAAGTTCTCTGTAGAGTGCACAAAGATGGTATAGATCCGTTTTAGCCAACACCCACATTTTCCATGCTTTGAAGTAGTTATGCAATTATGATCATAATATGTCATTATGTTTCCCCTAGGTTAGTCAACAAATTATGCTAGTGCTAGTGAGTCTGTCCCTGTTTTACATTTACCTCAGCAGTCTCAAAATGTTATGCTGTAATGATTCATCCATTCTGAGTGTTTGTGTGGACGGTGAGCAGCAAGATTTCTGCCGAAGAAAAAAAAACAATATTAATCAGACTAAGTTTATGCTTATTTGTGTTTACCACCCCCACAATGTGTGAAGAATGAAGAAGCACTGTTTGTCATGTCTCGATGGAACGTTGAAATCTTAACTCTAATTTATTAATGATAAAATCTTACCTCATCTTACCTCACATGTAATCTGTATTTGTGGACTCTTTTGCTCCCAGTTGGCATTCAGTGAGCACAGCGGACACTGAGCGTCCTGATCAGGTGTCGTGTGACTGCGGGGTCATCTCGGTGTTCTCTGCTGCATGCTGACGGGTTTTGATGTTTCTGGTTCTGTCAGGTACCAGCCAGTGGATGGTGACCGTTCAGAGCACCAGGTCACTGTTATGCAAGATTCTTGTGTCACGGCTCAAACAAACTAATGATCAACTAGGCTGCTGTCGCATTACTATGCAGTGCGTTAATGAAACAGTCGTGTTGTTTAGCCGTGAAAAATGGCCTCAGGCATTCAGATGAAATGAATAAAATCCAATAAAATACTAATAAAAAAAATACCTGAAAGAATGTTTGCACTGTCACCTGATGTGTATGGAATTGATAATGGTTTAATGATACGGTTTTCATTTAAGCACCAACCTTTAACGGGCCCTACAGATCAAGTGGAGGGTTCGCATGGTGGAAAGAAAACAAAGCAGACAAGAGGAATACTCCAGTAAATTTATTAATAAATTAATTTTCCCTTGTGTAGAACACACGATCCATTTTTTGGTATCCTTGGGTGGCTAATATATTCGGCATAATTTTACATTACAAAATGTATCTTTGCTTGTTTATCCCAAACAAACAGTATATCAGTCCTTACAAATATAAAGAGATGGAAACCACCTGGAAATTCTTTAAAAGCATCCTGCTTAGAGTTCCTGATTCACACTTGCTCAGCGTTAGTCAGCAGATCAAAAACACCCCCTCGCTGCGTATTTGGCACAGCGGGGGTCATTGTAAAAAGCTTAGCAGTGCAATAACCTTTGTACTCAGCCTTAGCAGGCAGATTGAATTAAATCACTGAGCGTACCAGAACACCACCTTTGTGTGTGTTTGAAAAGAGGCGGTGGCTTGACGTCAGTGTGTGTCATATTGCTTTCGTCAGGCAAATATTTCTCTCTTTGCTCTGGTTCAAGATTTCAAAAAAAGCAGATCAATGTAGTCCACCAGGGACCAGCTCACAATTTAAATACAATCCATTCTGTTTTTTTTATTGCGGTTAAAGATCATTTCTAATTAAAATGTTCCTTTTTGAGCAGCTTTCTCTGGCTTCCTCTGAAGTCCCCCATCCCCGTGTGTCTCATTAGCGGCTGTTAAAACCTAATCTTCAATGAAGACTGCACGCTTGTTTTGTGCTTCTCCGTTAGCTGGCAGTATTTGTTGTTTCTTTTCAACTTTAGCAGTTAAAACCTGTCGGCTGCTGCCTACGTGTAAGTCATTTTAAAATCTACTTAGGATTTTAGAAAGTCAGACAGTGTCTCCGTGTGGAGAACGTACTGCAGTCTAGTCATGCACCCTTTTACATAAGCATGCATATGGAAAAGCGGGGGATAATTCTACAGTAAAAGCAGCAGACAAACATGCAAGTTGCAACTTTTTCTTTAGTAATGCCCCTAATATCCAATCTGGATCCCCAAACCCACAGATCCAAAGCCCATAAACCCCTAGCTTATTTGTAATTGGTGTGTGCAGCTTCAGTGATGGACATGGACAACTTGCTACGTTCACTGTGAAATACACAAAAGACAATGTGTTCTACGGAATGCGGTCAAACTACACATTAATGACGTACTCTAAAATATGAAGACACCAAGGAAAAAAGTGGAATGGTGGCTGTTTGATAGAAACATGGGACGTGTCTGTACAGCTACATATGCAGAGATCGTTTCAATGGAAGTTTGAAAGATGAATGAACGCGGCCATGCACTGATAATTCAAGCGATTTACAGTATTTAAGATGACTTATATTGCTATCTTTAAATTATTTTTGGCAATCCTCACACTTCTGTATAAAAACACCAGTTATGTGCATACCCCTCTAACCTTGTGAGTCACTGCAAGCAGTCATTTAAACATCATTAATTTGTGTGTTTCCCATATAGATATATAACTGCATTCTTTGTCATATTTTGTAAACAAAAAGAAAGTTGTGCTCTTATCTTGTGGCTTCTCTGTTTCACCTATTGGTTAGGGTGTGTTGGGTTGTCTTGGCAGTAGGTGGCACCCTTATGGCAACATTAGGACAGTTCCCTGTGCAAACAGTGGTTCTAGTATGTGGGAACTGCCTTGTTAATGTTATTAGTTGATCGTGTAAAAGGCCAAAGCGGGCTATCTAAGAACCTTGTTGGGTTTGTAGTGGCAGTTTTCAGAAACAAATTACAGCTTAAATGTTATAAATAAATGTTAACCTTATGGATGCAGCTACCAAGTACAGGTAACATACTGTAAAGAAGGTTGCACCAATAACTACAAAACACATACCGATGTAAGGCTGGATAATTCAAATACTACTGTTTAGATTTGTCCAATCAAATGTCATATGATCAGAGTATGCAGTGAGGAAGAAGTGGGCCAGGGTGGGACCTGAGTATTATCGATGGCTACAGCAGATTCGATGGCTCAGTCTCCTGAGAGTTGACGGGGGTTATATGAATTGGTTGCAGTTAATGAGTGTATATTGTGAATGATAAAGAGGAAGAGGGAGTGCTCTTCATCCCTCTTCCCACATGTAACTGTGCTAGCTCGTCATCGGCTGCTGCTCTGAACCTTCCTCCAAGCCTTTCTCTCCATCCCGAGACTTTTTCCTCCTCTTGTTACCTAGAAACAGATGAGAACACGTTGTTAAAATGCCTGCCTGAAGCCGCGATAGTTCTCGTCTTCATGCTGGCCAAAAGCACGATACTTACATTAGTTGTAAATTAAACTTGTCACAAACTGATAGAATGTCAGCTGTACAGTACAGCTGAGCTACAGCCTAAGATGAATAAATTAAACTAAATGTGCCGTGTAGTATGTGAGCCAAATGCAGTTGCATCTGGAGAATCAGCTTTGCAGGAAGATACTGGGAAGGATGTGGCACATCACCTGTTGCTAAGATACACGAGGCACTGTTGCTATGTCTGACAGAAAAGTTTGGGCACATCTGACAGCATGTGTGGGAGTGCTGTCGCGTTAGTGTTCATGACAAATGGCTTACTCACTCAATTTACGCAATAGCTTCTTTCCAATGTTCTCCTCGGAGCTGGACAGAGACAAAGAGCTTATGAAGGGAGAGGTGGATGGCAGAGACTCTGTAGGCACATCTGCAGGAGAAAGTTAGAGAGTAAAACAGGGGTGGTGGGGTGCAATGTTGATATACAGCCCACTCTATATGACAGGCTTTTAAAAGGCTTACTTCTCAAAAATAGTGACGCGAGTTATCAAAGTTACTGGTTACGCCAGTCAAACTAAAGCTGTAGCAGTCAAAATGCAGATTATGAAATAAATATCTAGATACACTATCTGCACTATCTGGCCATTGTCCATGTTGGCATGATAGCATCATGTTGGCACAGCTGTCGCAGATTTATCAGATGTATATCCACCATGTGAACCTGCCATTCCACTGCTTCCCAAAGCTGCTCTACTGGACTGAGATCTGAGGAGTATAGTGCATCTTGGCTGAAACTACTGGTTATTTGAGAGACTTTTTTCTTCCCCTTAGTTTGAAGCAGTCTGGAGATTCTCCTCTGACCTCTTGCATCAACAAGGCATTTTCCCCCAGAGAACTGCTGCTCACTGGAGAAGAGCAAATTAAAGGTTTGAATGTCAGCCGTATGGAGCAGCTCTCACCATCCTCTCCATGAATTTCTGGCCGGTCCTCGTGGATGTAGGGAATCTCATCCATGCGAAGGAACACTGTATCATTTGGACTTCTCTGCCCATCAGATTTGCTGCCTATAAAAAAAAAACCAAAACATTAAACTAGTAAACCAACTGCATGAACCAGCATATTTGTATCTCTACCAATAGAGGGAAGTAGAGAGCTTAGTATTGTCCAAGTGTTTTTAGGAAGTCCAACAAAGAGGTTGAATATTAAAAATAGTACCAGTGTAGGAATAAAAGTATGACGTTTACATCCAACTAAATAGAGGGCAACAATTGGTAGGGGATTTGGTAACTTAAAGGGGTGAACTTTGTTTTGTTTTGTTTTTTACAACCAGTGGAACTATCTGTCCAGCAACATTTCTTAATTGGAACTAACAAATGCACAAAACTGGGTGGTGTGTTCACACAGCAGAAGACAGATGGTATGTGGGGAACCGTTTAAGCCTTGAAACAAGTGCAGATTGGCTGAATGTCACATTTGAACGACTTGTGTGAGTGAGTCATTTGGCTGTTATGAAAGAGTCACTTGTTAAGTCTGTCATAAATACAGTGCCTTCCATAATGTTGAGGGCAAAGACACAATTTTTGTAGCTTTGTCTCTTCACACCAATACAGTGGACAGTAAATCAAACGTTATTTTTTAGCTTTTTGTGTTCATTTTAAATCGGAGGCCCAATGAGATGAAAGTGAGAGAAGCCAACATTAAACTGAAAAAAACCATCTATGTAACTTACGGACGATACGGTTTCTTTCATTGAGCTGGGAGGTGCTGCGAAGGCCACCGTGGGGATGGAGATGTGCAAGGCGTGCCAGTCCCAGTCGCGTGTGTGTGTGCGTGAGGGGAAGGGCGATGCTATGTGAGCGGGCCTCTGGGACCGGGGGCCTCCCTTTACTGTCGGGGTCCATCGCATCTGGTGTCTGAGGGGTACTGTCCATTCTGGTGGCCGTTAGGGCATTCTGGTAGTGGTTTCTGGTGATCTGTGGGGCGCCAAGAAAGCGAGCATTATCATCAGCATTAGGTCTGCGTGCACGGCCACCGTTATCTAGCTGTGCATGTGGCAAAGAGGAAACATGTACTGTGTTTGAGAAAAGGGAGAGGAGAGGTGAAGTGAGAGGGCACATGTAACATTTAAGGTTAAGATATATTCGTGCTTGAAATGGAGCTCAATTATTCGCAGTGATTAGAGGAAAGAGGCTGTGTGGTGGGTGAAACAGGATGTCTGTGTTCCGTCAGAAACGGGGATCAGGACATATCAAAGGCAAATCCCACAGCAGCGGAAGCATTTTTGGAAAATTTCAAGATTAAATGGAGGGAGCTTAAAAATGTAGTTTCTTCCTTTGTGGTCCCATTTTTTCCCGTCACTGTTCAGGAAATTAGAGATTTAATTTAGCTTATAACAACAGTGGTTTTCTCCATATTTTTTCTGGGTTGTGTGTGTGTGTGTGTGTGTGTGTGTGTGTGTGTGCAGTCATTTATGTTTGTAACCTTGATGATCTGCAGGTCTGTGAGCTGCCGGACTGAGTAGTCGGGTAAATACACTCCTCCACCTGCAGTGAGCTGACCCACACTGCCTCCACTCAGTAATGAGTCCGACTGGTTCAGACTGCTGGCCCGGGAGCTATACCTGTGACCTGAACAGAACAGAAAAAGAAAACATAGCTTTTACTCTGTATTTCCTATCATTTGTAAAGGGTCAAAATCGTTAACCATAAAGTGCAAGAAGAGTTCACACAGTCAAGTCAAAAACTTTTTCCTTCTATATCTCACCAAAATATCCATTTGTCAGTTAGGAAAAAGTCTTTGTGTGATATTTCGCATAACTTTTCTGCATGTTTAAGTTGTTTCTTGAGATACTTTAATTGTAATAACTTTAAAAAAATACTTTCCCCTTTTCTTTGGTGTTAAAAAGCTTCTTATTTAATGAGCCATTGGTATGCAAAACAGATGATGAACAGTTAGCAATCTATCAAGAGAAAAAAGTACAAGCTCACAAATACATGTCAGTCTTCATTCAGTCTGCTGTCGCCTCACTGGCTCAGCTCCTTGGCTCAATCATCTTATTTCAGTGTTTTTACCCTTTAAAAAGCATGCAGTGGGTCAGATGAAGGCATCAGGACCCACCCTTTAAAAGACTGGGACACCAGTAAAACGAGCTCCTCTCCCCTGCCCTGTCAGAGACCGCCACTGTCATACTCAAAAGATAAGTTATGATGGGAGGTTATGTAGTTCTTTTCAGTTCATCCACATTGTTTTCTGCCCGTCTTTGTGTTGAGTACTGCCTGGCAAAATGGCAAGAAAAGCTATTCTTGTCAGCTCGCTGCAGAGCAATGACTCGGAAAGAGAGAAAAACAAGTAAAACAAAAAATTGCTCTTTTGAGGTGCAACACGTCTGCAGATTTTTTAAAGAAAATTCTGTAAGTAGGGATTTTCAGATTTTTAATGAGGTCTTCCAAAAAGTTTTAAGCTCAGTCTGAACATCCCACGTACAGAATGTGCACACTGCCGCCACAAGAAATGAGGGAGACAGCGAAAAAGAGGATTTCCACTTGCTCTGCAGTCTTAGCTGGATTTCATATAATCCTTTGCAGGTCATGTCCTTCCACTGGGAAATACTCTGAAATCTCTTCTTTTAATTACTTACTTCCCACGGCTGCTGCTGCTGCTGCTCTGCAGGCTGACACTACACAGTCACAGGGTGGCATTAAGGCAGGAAAAACACGTCAACTCCCCCTGGCACTACAAAGTTTTAATAAGCTCTCTTTGGTGTGTTATCATGCTAAAACATTCAAAATCATTAATCGATATTGCTTCATATTTGCAGTGAATTACCAATGGGCAGTGGTGGGATGAGCGCCGGCATGCCATAGTAGGAAAATGCTCCATTTTCAAACCGAAGCGCCTCCTTTCCTATCTCCACTTCCACCCGTCCCTGCAAGATTAACACAGCCATTTACATGGATTAGGTCTGAGCGCTACGCTAATGAAGGAAACAGTCAATTGATTTCTCATCTAATGGAGCATCCCACACAGGACAAATGCAGAACAACATGGAAGCGTGTAGTCATTATTTGCTTCCTAATTCTCATTCACACCCTTTTCATCAGTTTAGAGTTACCTGCAGGATCAGGATGAAGTAGTCGACAGGCTTGCTTCTCTGGAAGAGGTAGTGTTGAGGAGCGTGTTTGTTCTTGGGGTCGAACTTGAGCTCCTGCACTACGCTGGGATGCTTGATGAGCCGCAGCAGGATCTTTTCTGACAGGTGACACGGCCTGAAGGGCTCCACCTCTGTCGTGGAACAACAACACAAGTCAAAAGAGGGACTGCGCATCCCCCAGCCTTTGTTCTCACGTTATTTGCAAATACTCATCATTCAGCCCGTGGAGACAAACACACAGTGCTACCTGTGGCCAAGAAGCGGTGCGTTGCAAGCAGCAACTGGGGTGAGATCTTCACCTTCAGCTCATTTTCCGCCACTTTGAAGATAGAGAAGTCCTGCTGTTTCCTTTCGTGGTTGGACACGCGTCTTTTGGTGCGATTATCAGCTATGAAGACACAGTGCATGACATAATGTAATGCAGATTTAACACTTCTCTGCTAATAGCTTAGAGGGTGCAAAGAGTTTTTATTTCATTAATTCAGTTTGTTGACTTAATATGCCACCAACACTGAGTGAGAACAATCTTTTTATTTACACTATAATTAGAAACCACTCTGATGTGCCACTGGCCTCATTAGTTGGTGCATCTCTGTATTCTGCATACTTAGTATATCTATCTAATGCTGCACAGAGCTGGAGATTATCCAGTGCTGTGACCTCGGACTCATAAATTGACTTATCCAGTGCAGAGTATATTTGTGGTTTTTTTCACTGAATACATTAGCGCTGCTACATTATTGTTCAAGCAGCCGGCTTTTATGAAAAACTGAATTACAAAGCTTGAAGAGATTATTTCCCTCGTGTTATATATAAAGAAACACATTATATGCAGACACACGAGCGCAGCAGTGACAGAACCTGCTTCAGACACTCTGCATGTAATTAAAAGTGTAGCACACTTATATCTCCATGTCTTCCGAGAGCAGGAGCTGCTGTGAAAATATACATTGGAAAAGCAGAGGACATAATAAAATTCAGCCAATGAGAGAAAGTACAGACCGGACGAGAGATGAAATGAAGGGAGCTTTGCATTTGAATTCCTCTCCGTGGAGAGCCTTTCCAGCCAATTAAAAAATAAGGGGATTATGGCGATTATCTGAAGAGACTGGGTCATTTAGTCACATTATTTAATTATGCATTAGGAAGGAGCTTGGAACAACAGGGGGAGCGAAGGTGGACTCAGAAGCTGAATGAGAAAATAACAGAGCAGACGGCTGACAAAAAAACCCCATTAAATTCATAATTCAGTCCATAGCTTTATTAGTGGCAGCCCTAAGAATTGGTATGAAATTTTTATGCTGATTATTTGGGTATTTTCCAGTGGCTGATGGGCTGAGCAAAATATGACAGCTGCTGCAATAATTTAAGAGAAAAGCTGTTCAGTGGGGGAGCTGTAAGCAATAAGAGCAGAACTGATGCACATTAACATTCCGTTTATACATACTGTACAGATCTGTCTCATCCACAATCTCAGACTTGATGATCTCCTCTATAACATCTTCAAGAGTGACGATGCCCATCACTTCGTAGAAGGGGTCTCCGTCACCTTCACTGTTCACCCTCTGCACCACAGCCAGGTGGGACTTTCCTGCGGTCGGTGGGAAGGAGAAGACGACAGGTTAGAATGTTTTCAAAATGCGAGCTCAAGCTAAGAACTGCAATGCGCTGGGAGGCAATGTCACTGGATAAAAATAACTCCAGTCAACAGCCTCCAACTGGCTCTGTGCAGTCAAGATGAAAATCAGCATTAATTCAGCAACTGAAAAGCTGAGAGGTCTATCCCAGAGGTTGAATTGAAAATGCTTTCAATGCCACGCTTGCCCTTGTTTGTGTTCTCAGACAAAAAGAAAGTGGACACTGGGGGATTAGTCTCGAGACACTTTGACAGTTTGGGAGACTTGGCTTCCTTACGTAAACCCAGAGATTACACAATCAGTCTGGGAATGCCTGCATCTGCTGAATAAACTGCCCATGCTGCTGCCACCTCGGTAAACACTCATGCCTACACATGCACACAGCACCCACACACTGCGCGCATCCGTGAGCAAACCCAGGGCTCGCAGTGTTTAGCTGAACACAACCAGCCTGTCGGACACAGTGACGTAGCTCGCCGGCATCATCGCAGCAGCGACTCGATGGAGCGAATGTGACAAGAAGTCAACCCTGCGACCAAGCTTGAACATACAAAGAAAGAAAAGTAACAAAAAAAAAAGCAAATCAGCAACACAAAAAAGTGGCTCTATTTAAACATTTTATTCAGTTCCAACTCAAGTAAAAATGAAATATCTTGAAAAATCAGCTCTTACACACAGTCTGTTCTGCTACCATCAACAAGAGTCAATCTGGTGACCAAATAAGTTACCTAACCAAAGTTATGATGTCACTAGATCACAGGTTCCAACAGGAACATAAAAAAAAAGAGTCTCCAGCCTTACTTTGAACAAAATCTGTGGCTCAAATAAGATGGGCCGATTTAGGGGATCACTGCCAAGGGATAAAATGGATCAAATGCTTTAATCCACTGCAACAAGAGGAAAAAAAAAATATGACTGACTGGCAGTCATAGCCAAACATGAACCTCTAGGTCGTGAAGGATTGACTGAGATGGTGAGGTTGCGCTCAGGTCAATGTCTCTGAAGAGCTCAGGTGAGTCAGAGATGGATTTGCTCTCAGCTGCTGATGTGCCTGGGCACCGCATTACATCATTCATATGTTACATAATACTCTTGCAGAACGACGCACACTTACTCACACATGCAGACGCACATGCCCGGAGCAAAACCGGGTCCTCCGTGGTTGTCCCTTTTGTGAATGTTTCTGCTCTGCCAGGTTCCGGCAGTCTATGTTTGAAATCAAAGTGTCATCGAGATTGTGCATATGTTTCTACCTACTTCTGTCTGATTGTTTCAGCAAAGCATTGAAGCCATAAATTAAGAAAGAAATCATTCATTTTAGATCTCCAGAGCACTGGTTTTCCTCGACACTTGCACAAACAGCTTATGAAAACATTCGGTTTAAACTATGGATACTTTCTATGATTTGTTAATCGAGTCTGGGCTTATTTTTGTTTCTTATTTTAACTCTTATGCAGTTAAAATTTCAACCAAAAGCAATGTCAAAATGAAAGCATTGTCTATCTTCGCTAGTAAAATTTAATCATGCAGTGTTTCAGCATTAAATAGTCATGCTACGAAAGCCTGAGTGCATGAAGAGCAGATTGTTCTGCTCTTCATGCACTGATTGCCAAGTGCCATGTGTCAGCTTTGTATCGAGTAGGCTTACATCAATATATAAGTAACTGTGTGGGAACCATAATCCTCTTAACACATAGTTTCCAGGGTTTGGAGGTTCAAATATAATATGACAGACAACATGAAGTCAAAAAGAAATCATCATATTTAAAATCCTTTGGAGTCAGTGCCTAAAGTCGCTGACCCACAAGCATCAGTCGATGCCTTCAGCTTTCCATGGGAGTACATTCCAAGTTTACGCGTAAACCATCTCTAAATCTGACTTGTTGTGGAGTCTTTACTCTGGTCTTCAGGAATCAGGTGATTCTGCTTATGAGTAGTTGAGTATATTCCACCTCCTCACCCTGAAAATCTCTCTGTTGTCATGTGTTTAGGATAATTGTCCTGCTAGATGACGAAATGTGCCCCTGAGAGATTTGATGCATATGACAGAGTGAGCACGCCGAAGGCTCCTGGATTTCATTCCTGCTGCTTCATCAGCAGAATATATACACTGCTCAAAAAAATGGAAGGAACACTTTGAAGCGCATCAGATTTCACTGGGAGAAAAATCAAGTACGGTGATACTGATTGGGCCGTGTGTTAGGAATGAAAGGATGCCACATGGTTTGGGAAAATGAAAACTATCAACCAACAGAGGGCTGAATTCAAAGACAGCTAACAACCAACCACACAGTAGTGGTGGACAAGCAGAGGAAGAAGGCTGTAGTGATAGACAGCACCAAGCTACTATACATATACACACATATATAATTATATACAGTTTCCTTTAATTCTCTGGTATTTTCTCCATCATTTTGATAATGGCTGATGTTTATTTCAACAATCCTTGAGACTTTTTTCCACGACCCTGCCGCCTTCTTTTTCATCCATCCTTTTTATTTTTGACAGAATTTTGCATCTTGCATTGAATTGTCTGAGATTCTGGTCATTAAGTATTCTCTTTGTTGACTCACTATGCAATCATAAAGGGGGAGTTTTCTTCAGCATAAACATCCACAAGAAAAGCAGCTTGTTTTCTATTGTCTGTTATTTCTCTGATAGATTTTTTTTGCTTTTTTTAAATGTCTTTTCACTTGCACAAGCACCTTTTTACTGACACTGACAAAAACCTCCAACTTTAAAAAAAAAATAGTTTATCATAACTGAGACTGTAGAGTCCTTATATTTGAAATGTTTCTGAAGCCTGAGAAATGTAAAATGTTAACTGTCTGCATGCCTAAGTTCTCCACTGATCCGTATGCTTGCAGCCCGCAGTTTCATTGCATTCCTGGTCATTCCTGATGACATTTCCATTCTTTCCTCTGAGACAGACTTCACCCTTACTCAACAACCATCTCTGTGAGATATCATCACAGCTTCAAGCCAGGCTTCCTGACCAGCAGGAGGCTTTCAGTCTTGAAAGCAAAGTCAGAGGGAGGTGAGAGAGGAAGGCAAAGGTTGGAGTTGAATTTTTCATGGTTGCTCTGCGGGGTTGGTCGGCTATGACCTACAGAGTGGAAAGAACTTCAAAGTCACCGTGGGCTGACAATTAAGTGTGCACAAATAATGTAAAGGTGAAACCGGGCTTCACACCCAAAGACAGACGCACTAGCAGTGTCGAGATATGTGGGTTAAGTGTAAGCTCATGGATCACTTGTGCCAGACCAAAGCTGTCTTTCATAATCCCAGACATGATGAAGCATAGACGACCTCCTGAACTGAAAGTGGCAATATAATTCATGCCCCTGTCAAGGCCAGCTGCATTCAGCTGACAAATATTGCCCTTATCTTTTGCCCATAAAACAGATTTACATCCAAACCTCCTAACCAAGGGCAATGAAATCCTTGCATAAGAGTTGTGCCAGTGGCCTCTCATGTGCCTTTATTTTACAATGTGACACAGTCAGCGGCGCTATCAGAGGTTTTTGCTACTGAGCGCTCAACCTGAACCACATTAAGTGTTATCAAGACTGATTCCAGTCCCTGAAGACAGGCAACACACTTTTGCTCCGCAGTGAACAGATACTATCAATGCATGTGTATGAGAGGCAGAATGCTGTAATACTGTCGATTCACTAATCAGTAAAGATGCTTATCAGATGAAACAGAAAGGCGTGATATTCACTCATATTACTGCCATTCCAGCAGAAGCAAATCATGCAAAATTCCTTTTTTTGATACAATTTAGCATTTCATTAAGTGAGGAGTTGGTAACTTGTACCAAGCATGGGGCCAGATGAAGTTCACAGTGTTGTCATGGGAAAACAACTTAAATCTCTCTCATCACATAAATTCTTAAGATAACCCCATTATGGTAGCCTCTAAACTCTAGCTGAACCAAACACACTGTGTGACACAGTATCAGATTTCACATATGTCTCTCAGTGCTCTGGGGATCAAAGGGCTTTGCTGGCAGGCCCAGTTTGAGGCAATGGACTGATGTATACATTGACTTCTGGACTGAAAATGTAGTTCTTAAGTGCGCAGTCACTTCAAAGGATATTTAACTCCTAACTGGTGGGAGGTTGCTTAAACATGTGGCGCCTCATATGCTCAGCTGACTTCTTGCTCCCATGTTGTGTAGAAAGGACACACAGGGAGAACATGGAGACTATCTGCAGAGACCGAACCTCCGATATGATTTAAAGTGAAGTTACCTCTCTTAAATTCCTCCAGCATCACGTCCAGCTTGGTGTCACTGAAGACGCAGTGCATGGGATGCTTGTAAAACTGAGTAATTGTTTTCAAAGGAGTGCAATCGTCAGGATCCACAAAGGCTAAATCTTTGACAAAAAGGATGTCTACGATGTTGGACCTTTCGTTCTCATAAACAGGGATGCGTGTGAAACCGCTCTGCATCACATCTGACATGGTGCAGAAGTCCAGAACAGCGTCCGAGGACAGCATGTAACAGTCTGACAGAGGGGTCAGGACATCCTCTACAGTCTTGGTCCTGAGCTCCAGGGCACCCTGGATAATATTGAGCTCCTCTTTGACGAGGTCATGGTAGGGATCTGTGATACGCAGCATGGCCACCAGTTTCTCCCTGGTGTAAAAGTTGCTGATCTCTTGGTGCAGCATAATGTCCAGAATCTTGGAGACTGGGTAGGCGATGGGGAAAAATATCAGCATCAACAGGCGGGTCGCGCACAGGGTCTTGGATGCCATGGCGAGACTGTGCCTGGATGCCACTGAGTGAGGTAAAATCTCGCCAATAAAGAATATCCCCAAAGTGCAAGAGGCAGTTGAGAGAGCAGTCATTCCTAAAATCTGGCACATCCACACCACAAAACATGTGTTTGTAAGCACGTTGCCTAGCACCACGGTGCAAAGGATGTAGTTTCCATGTTTACGCACTGACTCTATTTTTCGCGCGTATTTCTGTTCTTTCTCCGTGCCACTGTTCTGCAGGACTCGCAGTTCAACTGGGTCCAGAGACAGCATGCTAATGTTCAAACCGCTGCACAGAGCAGACAGCCCCAACAAGAGCACAGAGACTCCCGCCTGCAGCCAAACATCTGCTTCGGGAGGTCGCTCTACCACGGCCAGCCAGAAGTCTTTGGTGCTCAAGTGCTCCCATTTCACTCCATCAAACGCGCACATGGAGTAGTATTTGATCACCTCGTCTCTGCGCAGGTCTTTGGCGAGCAGCTCAACCAAGACTGAGTTATGACTTGAGGTGGATCGGAAGGAGCCCAGCAGCTCGATGTCAGAGCTCCTGGCATTCTCCTCTTCGCATGGATTCCCTCTGGACTGGAGCCGAGTTTCTGCATCTTCACTGTCCCCACCTGGTTCCTCTATGAACGCGATCCAGGGGGCGGCAAGTGCGCCGTCAGGTCTGTCGCTGATGTTCAGGCTGTTGGGATGTTCGGTAGCTGGAGAAGCGGAGTAGTAAACCCTCAGCAAGAACCGGGTCCCCTCGGTAGCCCGCAGTATCCCATCCTGCACGGACAGCTCTCCGCTCTGAGTGTCTTCAGGCCGGACGCCGAGCAGCGCCGCTGTCTGTGCCGGCAGAGAGGAAATGGTGACGGTGAGAAAGAGGAGAGAGAGCCGGTGCGGATGCAGGATGCAGCAGAGAGCATCCGCAGCATCCGCAGCCATCATGCTGAATGAGCTACTGAAGGACACGGGAGAACTGGGTCACGTGGTCTGCGGATGGGATGGATGGAGCAGCTGGGTAACATGCCACAGAGAGAGGGAGAGAGAGAAATTCAAGTGTGTGTGTGAGCTGGCACCTTAAATATAAATGACAAACCCTGACGTAAGCCTCGCTTATTTGCTTTCTGCCGCTTTCTAAAAATAGAAGGCAGGAAATGCCCAACCATTTGGGATTCATGTAATGCAACATTTACAGCTACGCAAATGAGGGAAATTTATTTGGCTAAATAGTAGACGCATACAAATCAAGCACAAAAAATTAAACCAAATGAGAAAGCTGCGCTGTGTAACAACAACAATAACAAAAATATTAAAACCAGATGCTTTGTTGTGTTGTGTACTAGTTTGGGCGTTAGTGCAGAGCCTAGACTCTTATTGTTCTTATTATTACGCTTTATTTTGTGTTTCATGTATTTATATGATTTATTTATTTATTTTCAATTCTCAACTGCCCACTAGATGGCACTATCGCCACTTTTTTTTTTAGTACAGCACAGTTTGGAAAGCATTATACTTGTTGCCTTTCAAGAAAAAGACGTAAATATAACGTGTATGTTAACCTCCGCAGTGATAGTTTGCCTCGTAGCATCCGCGTCTCGTAACGAATTCAAATAACTGTTGCTGTCTCTCAGCCCGTGTTAAAAGAACACTACATTTTATACATCTATATTTATATATATGTCACTTTGAACTTCTGTGTATCTTGGAAAATATTAGTGTCTTTACACTCTGTGACAGAGATCGACCCTTTCACTGACTTCTATGAATGACGTTCAACTGTTGATATCACGAGGAGCGTTTTTCTTTGTTCCTTAGTTTTGTAGTTTTTTATAAAAAACAAAGTAAGTAGGAAATAAAACAATTCAAATACAGCCCTACAGAATAAATTATTATTATTATTATTATTATTATTATTATTATTATTATTATTATTATTATTATTATAATACACCGTTCAGTGATCACCTGGATCAGATCTAATGCTGCTGATTTCGGTGACCGGCTTGTGGGATTTACGAAGGGACAAACGCTCTGCTCTAAGTAATATTTGGAGAAAAATGATATTAGTCACAAGGCCAAAACAGTTTGGAGTCAGTGCTACACTTTAACCGGAAGACAAAAACATAACAAACCAACTGGGAAAAGTATCAGTCCAACAAATCAGATTCATCCAACTGTAGAATGACAGACAACTTCGCCATCGGCTGCTAAAAATCACACATGAAATAGTTTGTCAAAAAAAAAACAACTAACTAAAAAACAACAGAGAAACAAACAAGATTCGCGTCGTTAAAGATTCTGCTGGTGTGCAAATATGATGCACATACGGCAGGTCCATATTTTATAGTATTTTTTATGATCGATGAAAATAAAATATATTATAGGTTGCAGAAAAAACTGAGAGAAAGCCATCTAATTGTTTTTAGGAAGTTTTTCAACTTCTATGGGCTCTGTTCCTTCATTCAAGTATCCTGCTGGATGAATTATATAACTCAAGTAGCTTTTCAGCTGCGATCATTATTGCTGGGTATTAATTTCCCAACAAAGGGATTTGTTTGCTGTGATTCCAGCAATAAGTGGCACCACCATCTTTAACGTTAAACACGAAAAAGCCAGAAAAAATACTCAGTTTAAATAGATTGATTTATTATCCATTTAATTAAACCTGCTTATCCTTTGCTGAACAAAATTTACAATTTACAAAAGTTTACATTCAGCAGAAGCAGCTGAGCCCGAGTTTCCCATTAGTGTACCTCAGTACTCAAACTCTCCCTTCAAATTCAAATGATTAAACCATAAATTCGAGTAGGTTAGATTTACTCGAAGAACTGGTTTGTTATAATAGCAGCTGATAATTTTTCTCCACCTAATATGTTCATAAAAGTTTTTTCCCCCTGAAACAATCGCTTCAAGTTAACCACAAAACTTTATATTTAACTAATATATTTTGCCTTTTCTTTTTAAAACCTTCTGAGGAGGAGCGGAGAGTGCAAAGTATCACTGCGATGTTTTATTTGGTTTGAATTAGTTTCAAATCAGCCCAAAAACAATAAACCAAACCAATTTCAAATTTGAGCAGTGCTGTCGATCAGTGAGCCCTAAAGGGGTTAAAGATGGTTTAACGTTCACTAAAAAAGCACCAAACAGAACCTCGCTGCGCACTGATCCACATTACATATCTAATTTCCTCTTAAATTATTTATATATATATATATATATATATATATATATATATATATATATATATATATATATATATATATAAAAAAAAAATATATATAAAAGAGCACTTATAAAAATTATTTGTTTAAAATA
>VOQJ01016734.1:24174-36514 GCA_015052665.1 Apistogramma diplotaenia | reverse complement strand
GGGGCCTTTGGGGGGAGCCCCCAAAAAAAATGCGGGGGGGGGGGGGGGAAGAGGGGGGGGGGGGGGGGGGTGGGGGTGAGACAGCTAGACAGGAAGACAGATCCAGATCGATGAGACCGAGGTATAGAACCGCCATCGAACTTCTCGTTAGTAGAGTTTGTTTAGTGGTTCATTTCTTTCCACCTTTAGGCTTTATTGCGCACATTGATCTCTCTGCTCTCCAAACCAAAAAGATGCCCAAATCCTCACCGTGCGTATTACCATGGTCCTCCCTATGGCTGGCATCGTTGATTATTTTGATGGTGCAGTCGGTGCTCTCTTCCTCCTCTACGTATCAGAGACCTGCAGTCGCTGGGAAGCGCCACGGCTTCTTGGAGAGGACGCTGGTTCTCTTGGATGTCAACACCCGCAGTTCAATCAGAGTCCTCAGCGAAAACTTCCTCTCTTTGCAACTGGACCCCTCGATCATCAGAGACGGATGGCTGGACTTTCTGAGGTACAAAAGTCATTTTCCTGCTTGACATCAGCATCGATTTGTATCAGTGCCCTCCTCTAAAATATTTTTATTCATTACGCACGCAGCCACGTTGTCTGAATTATCTTGGAGCGATCCTGCACGTTTCTTCCTCGCTGAGGGAACCAACTGGTCCAATGCTCCATACTGATTCTGACTGAGGCTTGCATGTGTCTACTATGTCGTATTTGTTTAATAATGAAGAATAACTATTTATTTATTTACTGCTGACTTTTCACCCTGACTATTTCTCTGAACAGTGGGGGGGGGAAGAAAAGCACAGCCTGAGACTGTGACCCGCGCCACTGTCACAATATGTGACAATAATAATGAAGCACAACATTATTAAAATCCAAACATTCCACAATAACTTTAAAACTTGTTTAAACTAAACGCGCTAATGATACACTCAGAGGTCTCTGGCCCGCCATGTAATAGACTGAGTGATGTCAGATAATGTTATTCAGTACTTTGCTCAGCTTCTTTCATTACCTGGAAACCACTCACTGACAAAAAGAAAGCACGTCTTACTCTGTGCGTGTCCGACTATCAGGTCTAATTTTACAGCAAATGTGAAATGTAAAGTAAATGGGAACATTTGACATTTTCCACATAGCTATTACATTTCTACTTTTCATCCAAGCACTATTCCAACTTTTTTATATTTATTAATGTTGTTGTCACCCTTATGTTAAAATTATCATACATATGAACCCTCATCAACTAAAATTTGAAACTCACGCGTGAGGGGGGTTGTACAGTATGTTGGGTCGTTTATGCATTTTCCTTAATTTGTGCTATGCGGCTTAGACTGACAATCACGTAAAATAAGTCACTCCCTATACTCATTTAAAAATAGATTCCTTGTAGTCAGCCGCTATTTCACTTGAACAAAGCGCAAAAATAAGTAAAAGCCACTTTGAGTTTATGAAAAAAGAAAAAGTAAGGCAGGAACAAGTTAGTGGGGGAAAAACTCATTTTTCAAATTATAATTTAAAATGTTGGGGAGAAGAAGTGTTCCTCGTTTAAACAGCGCGTAGGCTACGTGTGCTGTTTTAATCCTTGGCTCATCAGCTTAAGTCCCTGTACCTGCTGGGGCGGCTGCCAAATGCTTCGGGGGCCTGCAGATGAGGGAAAAGGTTTTATTATGAACCTGCAGCGAATTAACAATTACAAGAAAATCCCATTTCTTTTGTAGCCAGTCTCTGTTTAGTACTTCGGCGGTCTGGTGTAAACCGAAGGGAAGAACAGGAGACAAGAGGAACGTAAAATAACGACGAATTTCTGCCTCGTAACAAATATGTCCCTGATTAGAAATATACTGGTAACATTTTACACTTGTGAATCTAATTTGTTTAAAATAAACCCTCTCAGCAGCTCAAGTATTTTCTTTCTGTCCCGCATCCGCAGCTCCAAGCGGCTCGTGACCCTGGCGCGAGGCCTGTCGCCCGCGTTCCTGCGCTTTGGTGGGAAGCGAACAGACTTCCTGCAGTTCAACAACCAGAAGAACCTCGCCAAGTTCAGAGGGCCGGGACCAGACTACTATCTGAAAAACTACGAGGACGGTGATTAGACACGACGTTTTCTCCTCTGCCTCTGGCCTCACTGTTTATTTTAGACTGACTTTTGGAAGATGATTAAATGTTTGTTCTTCTGTCATTCCCCATTCCTTTGAATGCGGGAATATTCCATCCGTCAGTTGAAGGTAGGGTTGCTTATTTTGCACTGCGGATATTTCTGTCAAAAATACCTCGCTATGCTGCTAGTTTAAGGACTCTTAGCTAAAACGAAAGAGAAGCTGTGAGAACCTGAAGTTCTAAAAAAATAAATAGGTAAATAAATTAGAAAAAAAATCCTTTACTTTGTTCGTCGCAGCAACTAATTGTAATACATAGGTTTTACAATGTGCCTTTTTCACAGCACACGTCATAACGTAAACGCAGGTGTTACTAATCACCTTAATTACGGTTCACACCGAAAAAGCACAGAACCTTCATTAAAGTCATTAGTAACACACGTGTTTACCTGGCAAAGTCAAAAAGTCTGCTTCCCAAAAGTCTTGTGAGCATTTCCTTCATGAACAATGGAGCCAAATGTTAATTTTTTGATTTAAAAATAAAATTAAAAACAGCAGGGATTTATTTAGGTATTTTTTATATATAATCTAGAGCGTGTAGACAAAATATTAGAAACACCTCTAAGTATAACCCAGTGGACAAGGGTTGAACTCACCCCTGAGGTGTACCCCGTAAAATCACCATGAATTTACTTAATTTAAATAATGTGATGAAACACTTAATATTAGGAACATAATAAAGTGGAGTGCTAGATTGTGTTATTTTTTTTAGCTAAATGTGCAGTTAAGTAAAGTCACAATTGAGGATGCAAACAGGAAGGCCAACAAGGAACAACAAGGAGGTCTCTGACATACACACATGCTGTATACAAAGTTGTGTTTGTTACATATCTATGATACACATGTGCTACTTTTAATAGCATACAGTATATCTCAGTAGCAGTGATGATTTTCGATTTCACTGTGGGTCCAAGCTTTACTTCACGATGCACAGGAAGTTTTGGTGAAAAATGGCAACAAGTGCATCCTTGACAAAAATATTAATGCATGATTTGTTTCTTCCATTTATTGTGGTTTTCAGATATTGTGCGCAGCGACATTGCACTGGACAAGCAAAAGGGCTGCAAACTGGCCAACCACCCTGACATAATGCTGGAGCTGCAGAGGGATAAGGCGGCCACCACGCAGCTTGTTCTGCTGAAAGAGCAGCTGTCCAACATCTACAGCAACATTACAATAACAGGTAGGAGATCACACACACATAATAGGACTTTATTTTGGCACCTATGCATATCCTGGCATATTGTCTGCAGTTTGATAATACACGTGCGTGCACATGCACTCACATAAAGTTCAAAGCACAACAGTATAAACCTTCAGCTTTCTGAATGACAAATGTAATTTGTAAAGGAGGAATCTATGGATAGAGGGGTGCAGCAGCAGGCAAGTAAACAGAGCACAGACATTTTCGCCGGTTATAGTTAACTCAACTTGACCGCAGAAGGAACTCTGGCGTCCTGATTTTGGGTGGGCTTCATTTCTTATCTGGTTTTTTTTTCGTGTGTGTGTGTGTTTTGTGATTGATTGGGATGGAAATAAGGAGCTACAAGAGAGGATAGTGACTGAGGCAAAAGTAAAGGATGAAATATGCCTTTCAAAATGATTGCAAGCCCAAGTCCACAGACCTGGGCTTGGTAGTGAGGTGCATTCAAAGGCTGAGTCTGTCAGAAATGATTAGTTAATACTCTTCCTATGGTTTCAGAGAGCTTTGAATTCCAAATAAAATTTTGGCTGTTCACATCCTATACTTTTTAGCATCTTGAAAAGC
Source organism: Apistogramma diplotaenia (assembly GCA_015052665.1). Classification (NCBI taxonomy): domain Eukaryota; kingdom Metazoa; phylum Chordata; class Actinopteri; order Cichliformes; family Cichlidae; genus Apistogramma; species Apistogramma diplotaenia. The sequence continues at coordinate 32,596 of VOQJ01016734.1, read as the reverse complement.
TTGGAAGTGTGTGTTTTGGTTTTGCAGGATTTTTATACCAAAACAGAGAACCACCCAGAAAGTGAATCCCAAACCCCAGAAGGTCTCGTGGAAAAGTAATTTTGGACTTGGGAATTAACAGGCATCTGAGTTCCAGAGAATACATTAGATACAGTGATGTACATGACCGCATGTTCAGTGTCTGGAGACATAAAAATATTTGGCCATGTGAGCGTTAAAGTTCTTGATAAATTACATAAAGAATCCAAATATACATTCATTAAAACCAGTTGAATGTGCCACTAATATTTTTGGTCAGCACATGCACAGGACAAAGTAGCCTCGCATGAGTTGGTGTGCAGCATATTTTTCATGCATTCAGACTGTACCGCTAACCTGGGACAGGCCCTCTGTGTGTTGCCGTATGAGTGATAGAGGCAGATATGAACACCATACATCAGCTGTGTATTTTCAAAAAGTCTCAAGTGCTACAGTGAAAACACGGACATATTGCATTTATCAAAGTAGGCAAACACACAGAAGAAGAATTTGTACCTGCTCGGTTGTGGGGTCAGTTCACAAGTTCAGGTCACGAGTTAGTTGCTGTAGCGCCCTATCATTAATATGTCATTAATACCGATGTGTTGTAACTGTGCTAAAACCCTTACGCCCTTGTAGTTTATAATTTTAACACTGCAGGAACTTCAGACAGAATCCCGGCATTTCCAGACGTGCACTGTGCAGGAGATTTTGTAGTATTAGCAGCCAGATCTATTGTTGATCAAACATGCTGGTAGCAATAATGCAATTATGTAACTCTGCATTGTTCTCATATGGTGTTCACATGAATACAAATTTAAAGACACAGCACAAGCTGAAGTATTAGTGATGTAGCTGTTACGGCCAAGCTGGTCGAGACATGCAGTTTATATAGATTCAGAAAAGGATATAACATAACTGTCGTGTTACTTGTAAGACCAACAGAAAATAGTGTTGAAATATCCAGTTCTGCAATTACCAAATCTCAACAATACCCAGTCTTATTAAAGACACAATGTTGTCTTAAAGCACTGCTTAGCTCTACATTGTCATTATGTGATTATCCAAGTGGTTTCTTGGAAAAAAAATACCCATAATCTAATAAAGCCACAGCCAGGACAGCTAGACTTTGTCTTACATGTAGTATAGTTCTAAGGTTTCTCAAAATTAAGACCACATTTCCCATAAACCCTGCTGCTTCCTGTAAAAAACAGGATGTTAATAACAGCTCACTTTGCTGAGCTAGAGGAGGAAAGGCAACAAATTGTCTCTGTGATTATGAAGGAAAAAAGATTTTAATTTTACTAACAGTTTAGGACTCAATGGAGAATTATGTCCTATTAGAATTGGAGTTGAGAGTCACATGGGGGCAATGCTGATTTTGAGCAGGTGCCATATTCCTTATCAGACTACACTTAATTTAGCAAAAGATGCTTTACTGTGAAGTGTTCGCACAAAGAACCAAATTCTTCCAAACACAGGCTAAGCTAAAGGCTTACAGTACTTATGCATTAAGGGAGTTTGAAAAGCTGGAACTGTTGTTGTCTTTTGATGGTACAAAAACAAGAATTGCACAATTGAGCATACATTAACTATTAGTTAAGAAATATATCACCAGAATAAGCACTGATGACACTGAAAAAGTCCTGAAAGTGTCAACATGTTTGTGTGTAAACTCTAATCTGTGCAGAAACCTCATCTCTGTGCTGGAGAGAAACAGGGGTACAGAGGCACTGGGGATATGTTTAAATATGGTCTGGTAACAATTAGTCAAGATGTGTGTGGGTGTGTGTGTGTTTGTGTGGGTGGGTGGGTGTGGTGTGTGTAAAGGCAGGTGGCGTTTTAAAGACCTTTAACAGTCTCTCTCCATCCTTTTCCACTCACCACTGTCTGACCTTTGGCCTAGGCTTGTTAGAGCTATCAGTAATGGGGCCACTCTGAGTTTACTTGCGCACACACATTCAGCTGGGGTATTAAGTTGAGAAATTACCCTGACCTTAGACAAGGTCATGGCCAGCGTCATTTCATGTCTCTCTGCAGGAGTATATTCCTCCATCAGGGATCACTTCCTGCACCTTTTTCTCTTTCTTCTTTTTGCTCTGTTTTTCTCAGGTTCTTCTTCATAACACAGAAACTTTCCCTAATACCCTCTCTTATATTTATTGTTACTCTAGATATTCTGACTTCATGTGAAAACAGGCATGTTTGACACTTCATCGAATGAAGCAATCGGTTCGTTCAACTTGTGATATAAAAATTCTCAGAAGAAAATCTTCCAAAAACACAGAAACTTGAGAAGCAAGTGCAAAGAGGATGTTGTTAGTAATGAAGTCTGCAGCTTCTTGTACTGTAAGACAGTGCATGGGAGAGCTGTTTTTCAGTTTTATTTTAGAAGAGATCAGAGATCTTTAAATATTTTCTTTGAGCTTCAGTGTTTTTATGTCTATAGCTGTAAGCAATTGTAGTCATAGTAAGAGCCGCATTGTGCCTACACAATGATACTTGGTAGAAAAAAGATCAAATAACTTCATGCGTGCATCGTAGATTTCTACATAAATACACAATGAAGAAATAATTCTCATGTTTGTAACAACTTGATAAACAAGGAAACAGTGTTTGCCACTTTATATTATTATAAGAACAATATTATGAGGGAAAAGTGGTATATAAGTAGCTGCAAGACGTTGTTTCAGATGTTTAACTAGAAGTCGAATCATACCTTGAACAAAGGGCAGGAAATAAAAAACACCTTTCCTGATATGTGAGAAATGATCGAGTGATTGGCATTATGATATGATAACCTTAAATTTATATTAGTAATTCTTTATAAGACCAAATCCACAGTTGCGTACTTTAAACAGTTTTTGTATATAAATAAAATAAATTTGAACAAAAACCGTGCACAATATTAAACATGCTCCTTCTGCTGCAGCGTTAAGTTACAGAATTCACCTACAAAGTACCAAGATCGGCCTGAGATTATTATTATTGTGTACCATGTTTGCTCACAAAAAAGGAAATACAGTAGAAGCCAGATTGTGCAACATTATGATCTATTTGCCTTTCCTTGTCACTGCAGACTTGACGTGGAGAGTCAAGAGCTAACTACCAGGCACTTAGCCTAAAACTAGTGGTGTCACTACCATAGTTTGAAGCATCAGATCTGGAGAAAGGCAACAGGCCTGTGTATGTGTGCACATGCATCAACTGGTGAGACAAATATGGAAAAATCAATATTTTTGATAGCCAAACAGCCCTATGTAGACACTGAGGTAATAGTGCTGCTGCTTCGTGGAGAAGCTAAGACTTCACTCCTAAGAAGGTGTAAAGTCACTGCTACTGTAAATCAGTAGATCTCCTGCATCAACTAGTTCAAAGAGGAGCCATTTAGCCTAGAAGTTACAGAGAGATAAATTAGTGTTAATTAGTGTAGTGAGACTAAGATGACCACTTACATGATCAAATTTTGGGTTTAAGGTGTCACACTTAAGACTATTATTGTAATGGTAGATGAGTCAAATGCTGGCTGCTGTAGCTGATGGTTTGGAGCCTGACATCACAATTTAGCCTCTACTCTTTCTCTGCTTCTTAGTCTGATCTCACATGTGCAGTATTAAATGACATGAAAGTTTACAGGGTCTAATCAGTTGTTAGGCTTAAGCAAACATTGTTGAAGGTACATTAGACATTAATACCTGAGCCTCTCTCTTTGAGCTGGCACAGAGGTGCGGCAGTGAAAACTAGAAGCCTCTGACAGAGAGCTGCGTGGCTCCACAGGAAACATGAGAAGGATGGCAGAAACAACATAAGGAATGTGAAATATATTAATGTATATGTAAAGTATTCTTTTACAACAAATGTGCTTTTGCACTAGATAAAGGCTGTTATTTTTAGCTGAGGTTGTGGCCATGTAGTTTATTTGGCATGCCTACAGTCCTAAACTAACATGATGTCCTCATGTAACACTGAAGGGTTTTTGTCATCGATTGTAGCTTCAACTGGCTTTTTTTAGTGTTCAAATTTTGAGTTGATCTGAGATACGAGAGAATAGAGCAGAAGTTCATGGTGTCCTTATGGAGTTCAGAGGTAGCTGTACTAAACATGCTCGAAAGCATGAAAAGAGATGGACATGCAAACGTAATTAATTTGAACCATTTTTTTTAGCACTGCTACACTGTAGCTCGTGACGCCAGTGGTTCTTTTGTGTATGCATTTGATCTAAAACTGCACATCAAATTTGTAAACACATATTGAAATATTTTACAATTGTTCCAACTCAGTTATGAAATCATATTTTTTGTGCAAAAAAAACCCCTCATATTCTGTCTGCTGTACAACTGTAAAAACTGAAGTGAAATTCTTGACAGAAAGTGTAATGAGACACTAAAATACGGGAAGACGTTAAAAATCTGGAAAGATAAACATTAGAAACAGAACGGAGAATTCACTGAACATCTGCAAATGGCCTGAAAATGTTTTCATCAAAACAAACTGGCACAGCTGTCTATAGCCTCTAGTTACAACTTTCCCTTTTTGAAAGTCAAAACACATTTTCTTGCAGCACTGGGAAATATGCTTAATCCTTTTGTATTTGTTCTGTTGTTCAACTTCTCCCAGCCCTTTATCTGTCCGCCTCTTAATCTCATGCTTAAAACTCTTTTGTGAGCGACTGGTTCCTCCAGTGCTTGCTTTCTGTTTAAAATTCCCTCAGTTAGCAGGCTCACAGAAGGCGTGAATTGTAACGGATTTGTATTTTGGTGTTGCCGTTGCTTCAGTACTCAGACGATCTTAAGTTCACTGCTGTATACAGATTTATGAGAGTTTCCCCTGCCAAGTTTCACACGGTAACACCGCAGTGCAGCCAGTTGCCATGTCAGCAGGAGAATGAATATAATCTGCTTTGATTTCTGTATATCCATAATGATATTATTAGATATGAGCAGCTATTGTGGTTCTTGGACAGAGCAAAGGTAATTCAAAAAACATTAAAGGCTGTGTGTATATTTTTACACGTAACGCATTGCCCGGCTACTTATTTTATTGTGCTGTTAAAAGAAGAGGAGCTAGAACCCTGCTGTGCTGTCCTGGCAACAGCTGAGGGGAGTCAGAAGCATAGTGTTGCTTTTTACAAATACATGAAGTCTGGGTTTCCTGCACTTTTCTACCTCCAAACTCTGCTCACACTCAGGTGAAAGAAAAGTACTGGTCTCATGTTCAAAATTTGTGTTGAAGGAATAAGTTCTGCAATGACAATTTCACAAATGAAAGGTCAAGTCTTTATTGTGCATTTTTTTTCAACTTGCTTTTAAACTTTTCTGTTTTCTTTGCTATTTTTTTAAATCAAGTTTCAAGTTAAATTATTAAGTGACAGAAGGGAAAAGCACATTAAAAGTAGAAGATATGTTAATGTTTGCTGATTCAAGCAGTAATTTTGCAAACTAACATTAGTGTTGAATTATTTTTTAAATTCAGAATTGTTTTCAGGTTTTAGGTTTTCATGGGAACTTTTTATTTTTTTTGCAGTATTAGATTAAACACCACAAACAGTACACACACAGATGAAGGTGCTGGGATCCACAAATCCAAATCTTGGTGAACGTAGCCTGTCTGCAAGCTACTTAACAATGTTGAAGTTACAAAAGGGAACCATGTGTACAAAACATTGTAAGCTTAAAAATAAATGTAAAATTATAAACATCCTCATCACTTGCACATTATAGTGAATTTTCTACACTTTATTAACCTGTTGGTTTAAATTGAATCTCCTTTTATGTCTTTTCATAGCATGACATGCTCTTGGGTTTATTAAGAACCATAAACTTCTTTTGTAGTTTTTTATATTTGTGGCTTTCATGGATTTACTTTATTGCATTTGTCCTCTCGGTCACCATGTGTGTCATTTTTAGTGCAGATGTGTTTAAAGTCATGTTCAATGTAAGTGTAACTGTAATAACAGCCATTCTCTAAATAACTTGCATCATTGGATTATTCATGTTCACTGCACACTGAAAAGGTTTGGATCCAGACTTAAACCCTGCGGCAGCCACTAGAGTTTCATACACAGAGCCTTTTACAACATAACACAGAGTAGTGGACTATCTATAGACAAAGGAGCTCAGTCAGAACATGACTACATATAAATTTGCATGACCTTATTTTTTTATGTGTTTGGCTCTATTCATAACATGCTATTTTTTTTCTCATTCTTACATGTCAGTTCACAATTATCAGCAGTGATGTAATCTCAGCGTGACAAACTTTTGATTGCCATATAGCCTACTTTTTTCCCCTTACTCTTTCCACATGGCCTCCCCAGATCCAGAAGTGTCTGTTTTTCCTTGATCGAAAGAATACCCAGTGTTTAAATTACGGATGGACATAACATGTAATTCCATGTGTTTGCAATATGCCCTGAGACAAGTGCCAGCAACCTGCAAACGAATGTCATTTTAATAGCCTGATGCATGGGAAATGTTTGAAAGCAGTCCTTCCTCTCCCGTGATTGTTTGGCATGACATCCAACCTCCACATTTTTCTTCAGAGCTCTAGAAAACATACGTTTTGTGTCAAATTTCAAATCATGGCACCGTGTTCTTGAGTGCTTTGAGCAAGTTTGACCAAGTGGGATGGCTCTGTTGCTGGAATGCTGGTACCTCTCAAGTGTGTGTGTGTGTGCGTGTCTGTGAGTGTGTGTGTGTGTGTGTCAGCTCCTTATGGGTCCAGATGAAGTTGTTATCCTGAGGCAGAAACATGCGTCCTTCATTACCAGTGAGACACATTTTATTTGCTTAATTTGACTCTTAGGCTGTCATCCGTTATTTATGAGATTACCCTGTGTGTGTGTTTGTGTGTGTGCGTGTCCATATGCATTCATTGTGTGTACAGTTTGTACTGGAAATAGGGGCTGGTAAGGGGCTAAAAAGCTGTAACTGCTGTTTAGAGAGGTGATTTGACTTGGTGTTTGAGAATGTTACGCTAATGTTTCTTCTCTCAAGTACTTACCCTGGAATTTAACACACTCATTAGCATCGCACAAATGTTGGCAGCATATCTGCGTGCGTGTGTGTGCTCCAGGAAAGTGTCTGCTTTTCCTTGTAGCGAGCGAATACAGCGTTCTCGGGGCTGAGCCGTCATCAGTACGGAACAGGGGAGTTGAGTAAATTTTAGCATGAGTACATAAACACTTGATTTACAATTTTTTTTTTCATTTAGAAATTTAAACAAAATGTTTTCCTGAATAAATTTAATATACTCAAGTCATTTTTTCCCTCTGCATTCCCAAAGTTTTCTTTGTAGCCCTCTCTCCCACGCATTATGTTTGTATAATACTAATTCACAATGATACATTTGCTTGGCAGGAAATAAAATTATTCATGGCAGTTTTTAAAAACAAATGAAAATGTTAACTTTTAACCCGTACATATCTGCAAAGTTGCAACATATGGGCCTTACCAGCTTTTAAAATTCACTTTATCAGCATGTATACGGACTTTCTTCCTCTAGTCTAATGCAGTTTGTGCCCAACATTCTTTAACTGTCACATTATTACTTTTGGATACATTTTTTTCCCTCTCTTTCATGTCCATGTGCTCATACTTTAACACAGAGGATATTAAACTTATTGTGTCATTGTGCACTAAACCCCCAGAAGATTTTGCTTGCATACATGTTTGGTATGTTTTTCTTTGGCCACTTGTAAATCCTGTTTAATTCTGCTCCCCCCCTTTTTTTTTCATTTGGAGCATATGGCTGGTTGGATTGTGTTGGACCTTGTCAGAGGCCATCTATCACTCCATGGTGTCCTGCTGAGTTGGAGATTCACAGCACAGCTCTCAACTCTCAAAATGAGAAAACAAGAGCATGAGTGAAGAATAAGAGAGCAGAGAGAAGGAAGAACATGGGGAATGAATAGGGTGAAAAGTGAAACAGCAGACTGACCAGAACAGAAGTAAAAAGAGCAAAGAGAGCAGAACTTGAAGATGAATAAAACATTTTACCTCATGTGAGACCTTTAGTTTTTTCTAAAAGTTTTTTTTACCATCCCAGCCAGCACCAGCAGTTAAGATCCATCGAGCCAGCCAACACCTGTGGTGTAAACTGTGCCTTAAAGGTTGAGCAAAACTGTAAGAGTTCAGGGTTCAGTAGCTTCACAAGTGTTAGACTTCCCAACAGCCTCAGAGCACAAATAACATCTTCAAAGCTCCCTTCCAAAAACATTTTTAATAACAAGGGTGTTTCCAGAAACCTTTCACAACCCACTAGCTTGTGTCAATTTCTGATTATCGCTGATGGATGGATATCAGAGACGTCAGTTTTTATAATGATTTCTTTGGCATATTTATAAAAATAACGGAAACATATTATATGGTTCCTGTTTTTTTTTTTTATTGTCATAGCTAAAAAA
>VOQJ01016734.1:6318-24154 GCA_015052665.1 Apistogramma diplotaenia | reverse complement strand
AGAAATTTGTTTTTTTATAAATTTTTTTTGGTATTTTTAAAAAAAAAAAAAAAAAATATTATATTTTCTTTTTTTTTTTTTTATTGTCATAGCTAAAAAAAAAAATCACAATTGGATTTTAAACCTACCATGTGAATTTCATAAAATCCATGTGATGGGAGAAAAAAACTTTCCACCAAGAAACGACAGGAAACAGTAATTGAGAAAACATGTCTTTCCTTGTTGAAGGGGTGAGAGAAAATAGGTAAACTCTACCTGCATTAAGGCTTTGCTGCTGGCTGTCCCTGACCCTTGACCCCTACGTGAAATGAGCACATGTAAGTGCCTAAGAGGGACACATGAAGAAGCTACTTCCTAATTATCTTGTGTTTAAGATGGTGTCTGAAGACTTCTGAAAATATCTGTTACTTGTGACAAATAAGAATAAAAGTATGTAATATACATAATGTATAATATTCTTGAGTGCAAAACACATTGTTTACCAAAATATGTTATTGTGCTCTTCTATATGCTCACTGACCCATATATCCCCAAATGATCCCAAATATTTATTAAATAATTCACAAGTGATGCAGTAAAGTGATGATTGATCCCAAATTAAAAAAGAAAAAATGCTCTCAGTGGTGGCCAAGTAAGCTGTACGTTTTATCTCAAAGTATAACACAAGTGAAGAACAACAGCATACTGTATTCCTACATTATAAATGTGTGCCTCACTGTGAGATTTAAAATGAATTATTCTGATATACCTGCACTCACTGATTTGTTACAAGACTGTCTCAGTTCAGTGTTAACAGCTGACTTTGAAATAAGCGAATTCCACTGTGCATGAAGCAGCACATCTATATTAAATGAATCTGACTTGTATTTTGAAAGCCTTTAGAAATTCTCCAGGTTTAAAGCATTTCTACATTTGCTTCACCTTTCAGACTCTGAGATACATCCATCTTTTAAATACAGTCTGAGACCATTATGCACAAGTACAGCTCAAACTGAAGAGGGAAGTGGCTTAAGTCTCTCAGATCTTGCATGCATTGGATAGTGTAGGTCTAGTGTAAGACATCAGTTGTTTCCTTCTTTCAAATCTGCAGTACCTCTGAGGATAAAAATCCAAAGAAAGGCCCAGGATCCTGTCCTCTAGAAACATTAACCGTGCAGGTGCCCAGCTCCTTTCCACAGCAATGATTAATAGATCTTTTCCAAACAACAAATACATCCAGTATTCAAACAACATAATCTGGAGTTGCAGGAAAGTGCTGAAATGCAAAGTCTTACAATGAAACTGTCTTCACCGGGACATTGTCTCTTTGTTTTTTTTGTTTTTTTCGTTTGTTTTCATTTCTGTTTATTGTGAAAGATTCTCATCACTGAGCAGTTTTAGGGGGTAATGGATTACAGTGTGGTTTTCTTGTTTACACTTGAAAAATGCTGTAAACTGAAGTGAGAGAAGCACGGTGGGCTGTGTGTTTTGATCAGATAGAACTTTGAATCTTTGAGACTTCAAGTCAGAACCCACATCACTATCAGAGCCTGTATTCTGTTTGTTTGGAAATCCTGTAAAACACGGTTAAGAGCTTAGACTAACACATATGGAAGCCAGTTTATTCTTGAATGTTAGGACGGTAACCTACTTTTACTGAGACCAACAACTGATAGTGGTTTGGCTACAACTTAAAATCAGGTACCTCTGAAAAGTTTTTTGGCTCATTAGAAGGGTAATGGGAGCATAATGTTAGATGTGTGACCAAATTGTTTTCTTTCTCATTTGCCAGAGTCTCTCTTTGTTTCTGTTTTTGTTAATTGGCTTAAGTATCCGGTAATTGGTGCTTTGGGTTTTTATTTGGAGATTTTATTAGATGCCAGCTGATGGATGTTACAAGATGACAGAGAAAATATATAAGATATTTTATGGCCTTTCAGCACTTAAGCAGTGCAACCCATTTAACTTATTTATTTTATGTCTTGGCCATATTATACAACTGTTTATGTGTTGTAAAGAAATACAGATAGAAGGAAAAAGCAAAAAAGAATGGAAAAAAAATGGAGTAGAGTACGTTCTGTGCATTAAAGCTTCCCTGTTCTTATAGATGGCTGCCCTCAAAGCCCTTTTGCTCTCATGCTATTTGATTTTGAAGGAACCTCGGTCTATGGGACAACGCGCTATGTTATTAAAGGAATTTTATAAGTCTATAAGTGTGTAATGAAATTTGCCTCGGTCAAAGGAGTGAAGCACGGAAAGGAAAACTGGAATTGAATTTTCGTGGTACTTTCCTCAGACCTGCATTCCCTTAGGGAGAGTACAGGACTGCTTGCAGTGGCCCAGGCAAAAAGAGGCCAAGTGAAATCTTTCCCTGAGGTTTTGAACTTTTGCTGTGAATGGCAGGAGCCGACACCTCTAACCAGGAGCAGATGTTTGGCTGGCTTTGGCTTGGCCTGGTCTGTCCCCTGGCAGAGTAGGGAACCCAGGGTTTGATTGAGCCAGCATGCCCTACTCACAACACTAATAGCCTGGCTCTCCGTTACTTAGGATATCCTTGCTTAAGTCTGCTGCCTTCAAAATCCTTTACTGCAGGCCCAGAAGAGACATGGGAACGGAGCCGAGCCAAGACTAACTCCTGTGCATTCATAAGAACATTAGCATCTCAACACTAAAGTAAAGCTTTAGGTGACTCTGCTATAATGTAGAACAACTGGCATTTTTTGATGTTTTTAGATTCTGTAAGTTTCAAATTCATCATTATGTATGTGCATTAAAATTAGCAAGTAAATTACAATGCAAAATAAGTAGACTAGTTAAACAAACATTAAAAGTTGATTTCCTTTAGTCTTTTGTCAGTGGTAAACCTTTTAAGCCAAGGTCTCAGTACAAATTTATATATTAAAAAAAAGATCAAACTCACAGAGCGCCGTCAATATAAACATTTATAAAAATCCAGTGGATTCAGGTGATTTTAGATGTTTGCTTTTGTTGTACGCAAATGAAGCACAGCTGTCTTCAGCATTTGAGAGTAAATATTGAAGATATTACAAGACACATTGCCTTTTTATCTTCTAAAACCTCTCCTGATTTTCTTATCCCCTGACATGAAACATTTTTGAAGCTCTAATGTAAACATCTTACCCTCACCAGATGTTGAGCACCTTCTCTTTACTAACATGAAACCCTGAAAAAGGCTCTGTAAACTGTCTAAATGTCATGGCTTGTACAAGTATTCTCCTTTTATACACTTGCAAGTTTTTCATATTTTGCTCCTAGCCTGGAGATTTGTTCATAGTTATAGTTATAGTTACATTTTGTTTTACAACATAAATGTAACTATAGTGCTAAAAGACATTTTGGGATCTGAAAATGTAAAGTCAGTGCACAATTGTCCAAACATACTATCAACTGTAGACAAGTACAAAAAAAGCTAATCATAAAATCCTAATTACTTTGGATGGTTTGAACTACTATCACTTCTGCCTCTTGCAGGTTAATTTTATGTATTGTCTCAGTGCTCTTTAATGGTTAACTAATCTAGGATGACAATTTGGAGGGGAAAGAAAGAAAATCCAGAAATAAATACAGTGCATTGGTACTACTGGCGAGACATATTACTTGGTTTGCTTTCTGAAGGATATTCTGGTTAAATAATGAAAATGAAATCACTAAATACTAAAAATGTTTATGCTGATGGATGAACTTGCAGTATTGATTTGACAAAGCAATACATTTTTGAGGTTTCCTGCACTGGGTGTAAATGAAATGGTATTTATTTGTAAAGCTGGAAAAATATGTGTGATTAAATTCAAACATTTTAGCATACAATATGGTTTTTGGATCAGTTAAAAGCACCACCGCAAGTGTTAGAGCACCAAAGAGGAATGTCATTTTTCCAAACCACAAACATCTCAACAGACTAATTGACCAAAACATAATAATAAAACAAATCTAAATCTCACTTGCATGCAAGTCTCTGCCAATACGTCCTTGTGTAGATGAAAAGCAAATGGAGGAAAAAATGTTTTCAGATGAAAAATAGGCTTAGGTTTTTATTGTGCAGCATTAGGTTCTCAACAGAAAAGATAATGAAAGTCAGCCAGAGCACAAGGCTGCTGAGAGGATGTTTTAAGAGGACTTCTAGGGATGTGTTAAGGTGATTAGTTGGAAAAAGTTTCTTGATTTTCTTTACCATCTGGCAGGAATATCCTCTGTCGTAACGGGTGCTGTAAAAATCTTATGGGACTGATGGTTGTTTTGCTGGAGAACTGTAATGATGATGTAATTTTACAGCTTGCTGTAGAATTGACATCTTATTATGCATTTCCAAACCAGATATTTAATGTTATTTGAAGAAATACGAGCTGCAATCGAAAGGTTATGTGACTCGTGCCATGAAAAGCAAAAAGCCTCACCTCATATAAAATTCACTGCTATCTCCATTAAGGATGTCTATGTGTGAATCTCATGACTGTGCTTCACCAACTGCACTTGTGCATCTGTAATGTGGCTGGATCTCCTCCACTATGTTAAAGGTCTGACCCTTCAGCCTGAATTAAATTTTGTGGTAAATTTAAATTTTGTGCAATGACACGCACCATCCTTGAGATTATTTTCACCAAATTTCCTCTTTCAGACACCATTAAAACTGCATACTTATTGTCTGAGAAATGAGGAATGAATTCCTGATGCACAACCCTGTGAATATAAAAAATAAAAATTTCCAGACCCAGCTCTCATCACCAGTGATGATCCTCAACATGAATTTGAGTCAATTTGACACAGAAGTTGGAACATTTTCTCTGTAGTGAAGGTCCATAATAAAACTGCAAATGTAGGAAAGCTGCAGGAAAGGACTTTTCTGGGATTAAACCATTGACAACAGCAGAGCTGTAAACATTCCATTGTTGCACAGGAGATGCTCTGCATCTTAGAGAAAAGTATGCAGTATGTACAGCTTGACTAAATCTACACGTCACACAAAAAAAAGGTATTGAGCACAATATCGACCAAACAAAGGCATTCATAGAGGTTGGCTTATGTTACTGAACAGCAGTGTTACAGAACGTTAAGTAGCAACCACAAGTGTTTCAGTATCCCAAAAAGAAATAAGTGAACTTCAGTGTGGGGTCTGACATTGAAGGAGCTAAAGCTAAAATATCCTGTGTTAGACAGAAAGAACTGAGGTGCTGCACAAAGCACCGACATAATATAGATAGCTTTTTTTACTGCAGTGTACACTAAGCTATTTTATGAAGTATCAGACGAATATCATAACATAAAAGGTCCCCTTGAAAGTCAACTTAAAACCTTGAAAAGGTTTCTATTGTTTTAAACTGTGCTAAATTATAAATTTGAAACTTTTACATGGATTTCTTACACATATATATGTCCATAATGCTTGAATTACATATTGTGAAACATATGAAACATATAAAGATGACTATTTTACATCTTGATTTTTTCCCCCTGGCCTGAGCAATGTAATGGTTCAGGTATTATCTGAGAATGATTATGGAAATAATATATAAATTTCTAAAATGTTATTACATCATTCGGTCAATTATATTTAATTAGTGCAGTTATACATGATTAGATATGAATTGCAAAATAACAAATGGCTTATGTAGTCAATATGGTCAGCAGATTACGTAGTAGCATTCTTACAAACATTTTCTGTCTTTTCCCAGCATCTGATATTATAAATGTATAATTACCTATAAAAGTCTTGTTATGCAAGATGGTGATTCAGTAACTGTTTAATCTGGCTCTGCAGGTTCAGCTGAAGAACCTCCAGTTCAAGTGAAGCATAAGTAATGTGTGTGGATATAGTTTGAGAGTGGAAGATGATTGCTGTGATTATGGTGATTATTCTAGCAGTGAAAGGGAGTCTGGAATACTGTGTGTTTGCATTGCTGCCCGCTTGGGATCTGGTCTTCATAACCCTCATTCATCACACTGCCTGGGATCAAAGATACCCTTTTTGAACTGGAATGTAGCAGATGTCCATTATGCCCCAACACATTGTTTGCCCTTTGCCAGTGGTATAATTTTTGAACATCGTGGTGAAGGTGTTAAAAGAAGTATTTGTTAAAGATGATATGCACCGTGTCTGCAGCCTAAGCAGGTGTTTTGTTTAAAGGGCTCCTGAAAATGTTTTAGGTCCAAGCTCTTTGATGATTCAGGGGCAGTAAAGCCTTGGGCTAGTCTCTCATTCATTCCACAATATTTATGTGGAGGAGTTTTGTTTCTCCACACTGCAGAGCATTCAGTGCTCAATTACAGCATCAGCAGAGGTGTGTGACGAGATGGCTAACTAGATAAGAGGCGGAAGCTTTATAACTACCCTCTTTGTAGGTGACAGCGTTACTAATCTTTGGTAGTAAAAATGTCAGGATCTGCATTCACGCCGTTTTGCTTAACTGCTTTACATTAGTCAGAAAAAAGGTAATGTCTGGGGAAGCAGATACGATTTTTAGCTGGTAAAAAGAGATGCTGCAATTACAAAACAGATAAAAAACACTCTTGGGAGTTTTTTTTGTTATATATATCCTATATATAACAACAGCAAGAGTATACATATTTTCATATGATGACATTTAAAGTCTTCTCTTTACCTGAAGTTTAAAGACATGCACTGCAAGCAGAACAAGAGTGTCAGACAACAAAAAATCCTCTAATTGAATGTGTGAATGTCAGTGTAGTTGTTTCTGTGTCTCAGTGTGTGCATGTCCAGCCAGACAATCACCAGTCAAAAAGAGCCACAGACTCCAATCAAGAACCCACATTAGTCTCATAATAACCTCAATAACTAACGCTTACAATTCTGTTCATATGTCTTTTGTTAGACCTTTACCTGATGGAGATCGATTTGCAGCAAAGATGTTTTAGTTCTTATTCATCAGTATGAGTGCTAACAAAATACGTTCCATCGCAGACAGTTATGCAAGTTAGTTTTTATTTTGTCTTTGCGCCCTGCCAGCTGGAAATACTGGACTGTCCACTTGTAGACATAAGAAGCTTTTTTCTATGTTTATCAAAATAACTTTTATTCCTATTGCTTTCTGTCAGTAGCACTGTGATATTAGAAGAGTAGCAAAGTCCATACATCATTCTGGCTAATTGTGGACTTGTGGTGTCATTTTGAATGGATGTTCAGATGTTAGAATTGGTTGAACAGTGCAAAAAAGCTGCAGATTCTTGTGGCCTTTTAAATAATCTTATTAAGACATTTGTTTGCCCAAGACAGTGATGAGCCTTCAGTTCGATTCAGAAGTTACCAAACAGTTTGTCAGTTTGTAATAAAAGAATCATTCATAACAATTTTGGCTAATGATAATGACAGTTGTATTACTTCCTCCTCTGGTTGTGTTGTACCTCCAGAGTGCACACAAATACAAGAGACATGGTGATGTTTCTCTCCTGGGAATTCAGTACTTGTGCACACCTTGTATCTTTACAAGCCAATGAGGTCATTAGTATCTAACAAGCGTGCTTTTCCCATTAGGGAGTGATAGACAGTGGCCATTGCCAAACAGATGTGAAAACCACTCACACCCCAAACACATTTCTCTCACACCCTTTTCCCCCAACAAGTGGTTTGAGTTACATGGCCCAAAGCCAATGAAAGACACTTGATGTTATTTTGTCCATTTCACTGCCTTTGATTTGTTCTATGCCTTGTTTGGAGCACAAGGCAACATAGTGCACAGGCGCGTACACACACACACACGCACGCACACACACACACACACACACACACACACACACACACACACACACACACACACACACACACACAGCAGCAGCAGCAGCATCCAGCCGTTGTACTTTACATCAAGAACAGCGTATGTTAACATACCACTCATCTTACTCACCAGCCCTGTCGAGCTGCTCTGCATCTTTACACCGGGTTCACAGAAGGGGGCCACACGCAAGTCTAGTCAGAGCAAATTCACAGATTGAGATAATCTCTCTCTCACATTCTGGTTTCAACACATACGGACGCACACACACATATCAGTCCCCCTCTACTAACAGAATTGAAAACAGGTGCCCACCACATATCTTGCATTCTTCCAAAATACAAAAGTGGTTTGACCTGAATGGTTTTGCTGAAGTGGAGCTCCCCTGTATGAAAGAGGAGTCCATGTGGAGATGTGTGTTTGTGTAAACATGGAGGCGTTGGGTTCTCTGCAACATGCTGGTTGAGCAGCACAGGCTCGCAGTATATTAGAACCACATTTTCCCTCTGCGCAACCCTAACGTTAAGTGTCAAGCTAGCGTCAGGATAAGTCATAGATATACCACGCGAACATAGCAAAACACCACCTTTAATAGCTTTCTGCACAGCGACCGTAACAGTATACTGGTGTGGCTTTCACCGATATGGATGAATTAGCAAACTGTGGTTTGATCGATAGCAGCTTTTTGACTATATGTTGAAATAATTGTAAATATCAGGCTTCAGTTGACCTTGCTTCAGTGCTTCACAGTGTCTTGCTCTGCAACCTAATAGGATCTGGTTAGTGGAGGAACTGGCCAATGAGAAACAGAAGGCAGAGTGTTTCTAGATGGAGCTGCTGGAGATTGAAGCCATAATGGAGGTGGTTATGATAAATGCACTGTGCTTGGGTTTTCCTGGATATTTGGGCAGTTTAATTCCAAGTGACTGGTTTTGCATGTTGTAACCGCACGTGATGTGTGTAAGTATAAATGTTAGATTAATTTTAATCCATCTGGTAAAGCCTTATAAACTGTCATCAGCACTTGTTCCCAGCATGCTAACAATAATTTGATGGATGTATTTTCTCAGAGTAGCCATTTCCACCATACTTTCCCCACTGAGTTTGCGGTATGTGTTTAACTGCAAACTTTAAGCCAGTGCAGTGTGAGTTGTTACAGCTGACAGAGAAAGTCACAAGCTTCTATCGAACAGGGGGACAGTGTACTCAACATAATACAGTTTCTTGCGTAAATTTCTATGCTTCCTATATACATGTAGTTATAAAATTATTAGAACAATATTCACAGAAAATGTCTTTATTTTGAGTTATGTTTTGAAATCCTGTTCATTAGTCGTGTGGACAGTTTGAATAGTTCTGGAAGCTTGACTGCAACATGTGCATCTTCAGATATGGAAAACATATTGTCTCCATAAACAGGAAAAAAGGCTCACAATTAATTTTTCTAAACAGCCTTCTACCCTGTCTGCACATCTCTCTTGAGGATTTGGTTTTGATTTGCCTTTTAAAGCAAGCCAGAACTCAGCTTCAGTCTTTTTGTGTGTGAGCAGTCCAGGTATTGCTCATGTTGTGGGGACCTAGATCTGTTTACATAGCCACATTCTGCAGACATGTCATCCTAATGGGCACAAAAGCCACATGACATAATTCATAAAGATTTTGAGGTGGAGACATTTTTAAGAACAGGTTATGGTTAGGTTTTGGGTTTTGTGTGCATGCATGTGTATGTGTACACTAACCCACCTCCAGGCTGACTTTTATTCAACTAAACATCCAAACTGACATTTTCTGTGCTTATAAATTGTGTTGGCAGCAAGATATTACATTTCTGTATTGAATGAAATATTGAATGAAACTAGAGATAGAAAACTAATTTTTGCTGTGCTTGCTATTTTGTGTCTCATGGCAGAAATGATGTAAGGATATACTCCGTTTTTTTTCTAAAAGTTGATTTTTAATGCTCAACACAAGAAATGTTTTCATAAATCACTGAAACCATATTTCAAATGATCCCTCACATTTTGGGGTTGAAAGGCTACTTGTCCCATCTGCATAGCTGTAGGCTGCCTTCACTTTCTTCCCAGTACACAAAGACATATGTTGTGAAGCAGTCTGGAATAGATGCAGTGTTTTTATGTAACGTGTAACCCCAGTAAAATGTGGCTGTCAACTGATAATAAAAATATTGTGTTAATATAGTTGTGATTTTTTTTAAAATCCCGATGGTGGTTCATGTTTTAAATGAAATTCTTAGATTTCTGTATTTATACATACTCTTGCTTTTTTAAAGCTCCATTGTGAAATTTTAATTTTCTTAACACACTCAAGTCTTTTCAGTCTGCTTTTCATAGCCTAGATAAGTGAGGCTATTTTAAGTAAAGGATCTCCAAAGGAGTTTTTTTATTATAATAAGTAACAGCACTATGAATTTGCCTTGTTAGTAAGGCTGTACACAGTAATGAAGATGATACCTGCAGTCCTGTAAAAATACACCTGTCTTGCCAGCCCGCAGTAACCTAGTGAAGTCACAGGACCAGAAAAAAGTGGGATTTCATTGGAAACTTTAAATGGGTGTCTGCTTCATGTGGGTGGTATGTAAACCGGTAAACACTGTTTGTGTGAGTGCATACAGGCCCGGTGCACATAGACATATGTGTACCTCAGTGTTTGACGGAATATGCAGAGCTGCAGAAATGAGGCATATCGCTGACTGATGCTGCTGGCCGCTCTGCTTCACAGAGCTGGGTTTTCTATCAGATAGACAGCTTGACAATATCCAGACTCCACTCTTTCCGCTGCACACAAACACACAAAGGCACGCCAGCAGAATCACACATATAAGCAAATACACATCCATGCACACACTGTTTTCTGGGGTTTGTTCTGCTTGTTTCTGGCTGGACTGTTTGTAAGATTAAAGAGTAAAGTCTGACCTCTTACAGAGGCTTTCATTGTGTTGTGTGTAATTGAGAATTTTGGGGCCTATTTTAAACCACATTACAATGTAAGAATTGTATTTTAAGCATTTAGCTTTCTTAAAAAACAGAATGGAATAATGATAAGCGGCTCAAAGAAATTGTTCAGTCCCACTGGGACGAACAAAATTTATTACAGAAGTAAAGGCCATTTAATGTTGTCTTTTTCTGTGTCTAAGTTTGAGTGATCATGCAAAATCAGTATGTTCTGCTATTCCACCCAACATTGCAACTACAGTAGATGATGGTGATCTGTAGAAGATGATTAATTTATAGTGTTGTAATAATAATTTTGTCACTGACTTGTATCTCAGTGGTCTGTACTAGGGTACTGTCATGTTTACCCTTAGTGAGCTGGCTGGTGATCAGCCCTTTTCCCCTTGTAAGAGAACAGATAATGCCCTGCTTCTGTTAGATTAGATCTGTTAGGTGTTGCTTACAAACTCAAGCCCATAGCCATGCAAGAGCAATAGCCTGAGTGTAAAATATCTTATTTCACTATCAAATTTGCTTGTAACAGAAGAGTCACATGTTTCTTAAGCTGGTTATATAGACTGTATTAAAATTCAGCAGGAACCAACCACACATGCACACATTGACATTTATACACTGCTCTTAGATCTGGCCTCAGAGAAACAGTATTTTTAGTAGCTTGATACATCTCATGATGCTTTTATGATGTGTTTGCAGGCCTGCTAGCTCTGTCTTGCAGTAAGGCTGGTTGCCTTCTGCTCAGATATCAGGTGAGGAAAGGCCTGGAATCACTCATCCTGACAGCCACATCTGGCCCTACTTTCTCTGTCCAGTTGCCCTCAACTCTGTTGCTGCAAACAGACGCCACTCTGATTCAACCACAAAAGAAAGAAGCTACAATAATAGCAGTTATGATAATAACGTTATTGATAGTTAATAATGAGATGGAGAACAGAGAGTTTACCCAGGAGATATACACTCCCAAAAAGTGCTTTGTGGAATAACTCTATTGTTGCTGCAAACATTTTTTGCTTTTCAGGCTTTGTCCTGCTATTAGTGCAAAGCAGATTAATGCCAGGTGCAACAAGCAATCTTTCTGTTCTCTCTATTTGCTCTTTGGATTATACATAACCAGTGCTATAGTAGAAATACAGGGTTGCTGAGTAAATGCTGAAAACACAAAACACATTTGAGTTTGCTATGAGTTAATAAGCATTGCTCAGTATTCAGATGTGTTCCTGTGTTGATGTTAGACAGTTGTAGCCACTTTAAAATACTAAACTTTTCATCAGCTTATCCAGAGGAACCCTTCACGTGCACCTGAGTCTGCTCTGAATTTGTCTTCATTCGTCTTTGGACAACACTTTCACTTGGCAAACTCAGCTGGTGCCAAAACCAGAGCTGAGGGCAAATTCTAGCAGGAACCAGACCTGCACAGTCTTCATCTGGTTCCTGTTGAACCTAGGAAGTAAGGGTCAGAGTTCAGGGTAATATTTACATTAATGGAATGAATCCAAGCAGATTAAATTTCAAAACAAGAGCCTAAGGTATCCAGGAGCAGCCTACAGTCACACATTAAAATATAAACAAACACTTTTGGCACTCTCACCATGTGCCAACATCTGCAGTTGGCCTTATCCTCTACTGCATAGGGGGAATAATGTGTTCTGATGGAGACAGCAGACATAAACATGAGTGAAGAGTCAGCTGCAGAACAGAACAATCCTGTGCTTGATGCTTTGAGGAGCGCATCACCACAGGAGTCCATGATGGGAAAATCAGTCCGTCTGGATTCTCACTGAATGTTCCTGAAGTAGGAGACTGATGTCGCGTGTGCAGATTGACACACAAAACTCAGAACTAGTTGCAGAAAATATTCCACTTATATTTTCAACCAGGTGTATTCAGTTTATTCAAATACATACAGGTATTACACCGCACATGCACAGTGTGGCTGAGGATTGTTGTCCTCTGTGGCTGTTTGAATGGTTTAGTTTAAAGCTGGAGAGGTAGAAGCAACTTTGTATAGAGTCAATTGCAACAGTGTTATCAACCCTACAGATAGGATAAATATTTGTTGAATCTGAACTCTATTTCTGGTTGATTTGCTACTATTTTCATTAATATACTGTATATGTGAATAAAATATTAGTTGAGCCACAAAGATCTGAGTGGAATTGGTTTAGCTATTGTTCAAATGTCAAAAATCAACATCTGAGATGTTAAGATAATTATTCAGTTAAATCCTAAGGTTTTTGACAGGTTTGATAGCAGTCATAGTCAGATTATGTAAATGCAGTAGTACAAGTGTGACACCTATATCTGCTTCATTTTTCCCTCCAGGTTTTAAAGTAGAAGATGAAATATGACTTTAAAATGATACCACATAATGTTGCATAATGTCAACAACTTCCCATCTCCTCATTTACTAAATGAAAAGAAAATCTAGCAGGTTGCAGATGTACTTGGCTGTGGTGCGGGTATGGTATAAGAGCTACTGTATATAACCATATAGAAACAAAGGGCATGTAAATCAGTGAATCCATGAGTTACATATGTTTTCTATCATGTTCATGTGGTCATATGATTCCAGACACATACAAAGAATCAAAGTTACAACTGCTTTGTGGGTTTTTCCCAGCCAGGTCTTTAGACAAACTGTACAACTTTGCCGACTGTGCTGGCCTGCACCTGATCCTGGGGCTCAACGCGCTGCACAGAAATCCAGACAACTCCTGGAACACCTCCTCCACCCTCAGCCTCCTGAAGTACAGCGCTGGCAAGAAGTACAACATCTCCTGGGAGCTGGGCAATGGTCAGGACAACCACATGCTTTAAACCATTTAATAAAAATATGTTAAACATAATGAATGGTAACCACAATTGCACTTTATATACTAGTTAACATATTAGGGTAGGAAAAAGGAAAATAGTTTTAAAGATAACACACTGTATAGTTTTCATTGGGCATATCATGTTGTATTTACTTAAGTCCAGTAAACAGGAAAACACAATATATACAATATAAATATTTGTGTGGCTTTAAAACACTTTAAGGTACTTCATGAATCGGGTTTACTAACCGTACTAGAGGACTTGTTATAATTGTCTAGGTTAAGGTTGTGGTTGGCTCTTTCTCATGGTTTTCAATTTTCGCAAGATAAATTCTTGTAGGTGAGAAGAGTCCTTTGACACTATGTCTCTATGTTCAGGGTAATGCTACAGAATTCAGATGCCCCCTGATGAGGTGCTGTGATGTGCATTAGTGTCTAAAGGGTCATAACAACATATGCACAGCGAAATGTAGGAGAGCTAGATACAAGAAAACATGACATAGCTTTGGCAACAGTTTAAGACCAAACCTGTTAACTTGTTACACTGAACTGACTGAATGCCTGCAATGAACCAACTTTGACACTTTTAATATTAGATATAACCTTGATAGTTTACATGTTTGTACATGTCACTAACAGTACAAATCTGATATAGAACTAAAGTAAAGGCTTGCATATTTAATGAAAGATTCCTTAAGTTCAGTATTAGAGTTTTCGACACTAAAAGTTTCTTGTGTCTTTGTAATTGTACTATCTATATAGCAAACTGCAAGTTTTGGTTTAGCTATTTAAGGGTTAGCACAACGGTTTGTATAGGTGCGGAGGTAACTACAGTATTTAAAAAAAAACGCACATTAGGAACTTAATATCTCTAAGAGTACCATCAAAAATAATTGGACATATGATTTGAACAAAAGAAATAAAGTAAACTGCTGAGGTAGTACAGATATAGGGGAAATTATATGATTAAAGGTTATCTTTTAAAATGTGCAATGTAATTTCATAGATCTCATAAATGGCACAGAAATGTACACTGATAAAGCGGACATTAATCAACATCGAGTCTCCAAAAGTTTAGTGAAAATCTAGCTCCTTCACTTTCTTAGTCTTACTGAATCTGCAAGGCCACCCTGTGTGCTTTGGCTATTCCCCTGACACCAAGTCCATCTGTCTGTATTACGGTGAATTGCCCAATTATCCTTTTTTCTACTGGCTGTTGGATACTCTCTAAGAGCAGGATCAGACTACAACAACAACAACATTCTCTGTCACCTCCCCAGTGTTGCTTGTATAAACTATCTCCCTCAGTATATTGCATCTCCTCTTTCCAGAGCCTAATGCTTACCGCAGCATGGTGGGCCGTGCAGTCAACAGCACCCAGTTGGCTCAGGACTACACCAAACTACGGACCCTGCTGCAGTCTGTGCGTTTCTACCACCGAGCTCACCTCTTTGGCCCAAACGCAGGACGACCCCGGAAGAACGCCATTCTGCTGCTGGATGGGTGAGTCACCAAGTAAAACAATGATTGGCCAGGATTCCACTCCTTGTTAGGCTATCCTGCTGGAAAAAAAGGGGGAAGGTAGTGGAAAGTATGCTGCAGTAGTTTATGCATTAAACACAGTAAAGCTGAGTAAAAGTCTTACATACACACACACGCACACACACACACACACACTATGGTTGTATTCAGTGTTTATGGCTTCTCACTCTGCAGATTTTAGAATCTCAGCTTCAGTTATACCATGTCAGCATAAATAAAGTGTCATCGGACTGATAACGTGACGGCGCAACGTCCCATCTGCTTGTTTCACCCAGAAGCTGCAGCAGCTTTGGACTGACTCTGGTCGCTTATCTCACAACCCTCTTTTCAGCTGTAGTCTGTCCCTTCCAAAGATTGCAATGTTTCACTTTGTAGCCAAAACTTTACAGAAACCAAGACAATTTTATAGATAGTTTTGTGGTAATATTTACCAGCGTTGGGTACGGTTTCCCATAGTTTATGGCAAACAAAAAGGTTTTCACATCTACTTTCTTTCTTCTGGACAAAATTTTCAACTTGACTTGAACCAAAATTAAATTTAGTTTGTTGCTGATTCTGTTTCCCTCAAAATGACAACATTGTTTTTAGATAAGTTACATTTTAGCCACACAGTAATGTACTTCCAAGGTTTATCTAACTTTTTTTGGAAGAGGAAAACTAACAATACACAGACAACATAAAACCATTCTGCCAAAATAATGCCACTTTTAAGATGCTGACTTATTTTGTAATGTCTTTATCGATTCATTAGGTCTAAGTATATTTTCCAAAGAGTGGTTTGATGAAAGGCAGTCAAACTAACACTTGCATTTATGCAAAAAAACCAAAAAACATCATTTGTTGGGATTCATCCTGAGACAGGATGCCTTTGTAACCTTCACTAATGCTGTTTCTGTACTGTGATAAACTTTGAAACCTGAATGAAACTCTTCATATAAGCCATTCCTCTGCTCTGACTCGTTGTCAGCCTGGCTACAGTGCTGAGAAGAAACCTGGAGCTCTTTTTATGATCTCCAATCATTTATGAAAAATAAGATGTCCTAGCTTTATAGAGGGCATTTTTTATAGAGCAACAAACTGCATCCTCCCCCACCATCTGATCCAACTCAACATCAAGTGGTGATCACAGACTGATATTTAGAATCCCCATATACCATATCATTACCTAAATGTTGCCAATACAAACAAAGGCAGTTTAATTTTAAGCATAATTTTAAAGATAAACAACATTTTATTAAAAGTTTGACCTGAAGAAAATTTGACCCCGAAGAAGCGGTCAGAGGTCCAGAGTAACCTGATATGAGTCCCCATACATCATTCCCTATATGACTATATGCTGTCAATACAAATAATGGTAGTTTTAAATAGCTCTACATCGTATTATCACTCTAACCTTCAGATCAGATTGACTTGATTGATGTCAAAGGTCAAATTCAACCTGATATTTTAAATGTTTTTACGGTACTTTCTATAAGTTGACAATACACATCGCAGTTTTTAGGTTATAAGGCTTTTTGTCAAATTTCAACCAATAAATTATTAAGTTGACCTTGAAGACCTTTGTGGATGTAAACCACATTTTAATAGGTTATTAATATGACTCCACTCTACAGTCCTACAAAGTTTTATTAGAATTCATTTAAAAATGTTAAGCTGTTTTGTTTATAAACAGAAAGACACTCAAACACTACCAAAAACATTACCTCCTTGGTGGAGGTAAATATCCGGCAAAAGAGGTTTTTCAGGGAACATAAACATCAAATGCTCAGTTTATGCCATATGTCACAACAAGATGCAGAGTATGATTAAAGTGGTGGGTTGGCTAATTTACGTCTTAAGCCAGTTGAGTCCAATGATTACTTTTTTCCACTTGCAATAAGCACATAATTGACTGTCTTTAACTTAAGCTAATCTTAACTCGAAATTAATTTAAGGTTTACAATTGATTGAAGTTGCTGAGCTACAAAATGTACTTTGAATATAAATAGCAAATTTATGGCATCACAGACTAACATATTCTCCTCCGTCCACAATTAAATGATTTAGAAATGTCACCTTATAAAATGGACAAGCAAAAGTTCAATACAAATGAAAAAAATTGACGCACATGTTTCATTTGGGGAGTCTCATACTGCAATTCAATGAAGAGTGAAACTTAGATTTTTAAAAAACATAATTTGACTATTTCCTGCATTAAATGTAACAGCCCTACACCTTACACCACCTTTGTCATATAAACTCTAATATGACTGTATTTTGGCTACTTTGGGTGTTACTGAAGGTCTTAGTTTGTTGAAGCTCATTTTAGACAAGAAATTTATCTTTGGTTCTGTCAACCAAACAGCTGACAGCATTCCTCAAACATATTCATTACTTCAAAGTAACGCCTTTGTGAGCTTTTCTGTCTGTTGAAATGGAAACAAACTTGACTAAAATGATTGCATCACTGGCCCAGTACAACAAACACAGATTGAAAGTCAAACACGGACGTATATACACAACTCTGTCAGTGTTGGACAATACAAATAAAGAGTGACCTTATGGTGAAATGTTTACTTTTTCTCCTGGATAATAAAATAACTTTTTTTTCCTTTGGATAGTTATTATTTTAAACATGTTATGACACTTTACTTTTACCATTTCTTTTAAACTTATAAAGCGATATATATCAATCAGATAAATTATTTTAAATTAGCTTGGCTGATAAAAGATTTTTGGGGATGATGGGTTTAAGGAACTGAAAAAAAATTACATATTAATATGTAATGTCTGAAATTCCTTTGACATG
>VOQJ01016733.1:0-10486 GCA_015052665.1 Apistogramma diplotaenia | reverse complement strand
CTTCCCTCTCTTTTTTGATTTTTGGCTTTTTTTGTAATGATTTTTAATGGATGGAGTTTTTTTTTTTTTTTGGGCCTCTGTTCATCACATAACCTTTAATGAGAATTGTGTCCACTGTGCTTTGACTGTACGTATCATTTAATGTGGTTTCTCTAGACGCTGAAAAACAGTTTACAACCTATCTCATCATCTCACTGCATGTGTCCCTCTGCACATCTTTGATGCTTGGGTCCCAAATATATGAAAGTAGAATCAGTGTTTAATGAACTGCCTCAAAGGTCAGAATAAGATTTATTTCATGGTTGGTGTTAGCCATCTAGCTATTGCTGTTAAATTAAGCTTGGGAAATGCCAGTGTCAGAACTTTGACTCTCCTTTCAAGTACAAAAGTGCGTCATTACATGTAAACAGAGCACCAACGCGGCTCCAGTGCCATCACAGTTTTGTTTGCAGGCCCTTTATCTCTTTGTGTCCTGACAGTCAGGGCAGGAGGTCCATGCCTCTATCACGTCCTCCACACAGCCCTCTGTCACATGCTGTCATTGTCAAGTTGAAAGTTGTTCTATTTTTATTTATTTATTTTCTATTTTATTTTTCCTGTAGTTCTTCTGTTCTCTCAATTTTTTAGGTCAGTGCGCGCACACACACACACACACACACCTGCCTCAACAGAGGGTGTTTTCTATGAACTGTGGTTCACGTGGTGGCTGGGCCTGTGTGTTACATTTACATTAATCTGCAGATCAGAGCACTAACTCGTTCTGTTGAGAATGAACAGCTGAATCAGGAGACTGTCTCCATGTTGGAACAAATCTTTCTAATAACCCGTTTCTGTGGGTAGATAAAAAGCGGCTTTGACACCGCGATAATAATAATGGCTTTGGGTTTTAATGAGATTCATATCAAAGAGCAGTATTGTTATTAACACTGAAAGTCTTTTTACCCTTACATCCAAATGGCATCATTACCCTCTTGCCCTCACCTGTTTTTTAGGATTTAAGGCTAATGCATCAAAAATGAAAAGAATCTCTGTCTCTTCCTCCTCGGGGTTTAGTCTGGAGCCCGCCATACAGCGACTTCCCGCCAGCTTCGCTTTAGAGGCTGAATTGCATGCAGTTGAATCATTCTCACTTAGACGTGATTGTGTGCAGTGCACTCATGGAACACATGCTTTTAATCAGGCTGCCACTGGACTATAGTCACACCTGACACAGCAGGTGGTTGTTAATTAAAGAAAAATAAAAGGGTGCACGAGGTACCGAATATAATATCTGCTAGCTGATACACTGTAACAGTTTAATGCATTATATGTTGTCTGTAATTGAATGTTAAAGGATGATATCAGTGTTTTTTTTAATATGTTTTAGCTATTAAACTGCAACTTCTATACACTAGGTGTTTTTGTTCAACATAAGGAATCCTTCATTTACATTTACATGTGGAAAAACTGAGCACACCTCCATGATTCAGTAGGTTGTAGAATGACCTTTAGCAGCCATAACTTGAAGTAATTGTTTTCTGGTATGACTTTATCAGTCTCTCACATCGTTGTGAAGGAATTTTGGCCCACTGCTTTCATAGCGTTGCTTCAGTTCATTTGCAGGCATTTGCTTTCTAGAGGTTCAGTTGCAACAGTTCGGTCAGAATGAGGCCTGGTTTTACTGGACCATCACAACACCTTGATTCTTTTCGTTTTGCAGCCATTCTTCTGTAGATTAGCAGGTGTGCTTAGGTTAGATTTTGCTTTAGCAGCTGGCTCTAGGAGGAGTTCGTTGTCAACTCAGCGACTGTAACGTGCCCTGGTCCTGTGGCTGCAAAACAAGCCCAAATCATCGCCCCTCCCCCGCCGTGCTTGACAGAGTATGAGGTGTTTGTGCTGATGTGGTGTATTTGATTTTCTCTGCCAAACATCTCCACTTTGGTCTCATCTGTCCAAAAGACATTGTCCTACAAGTCTTGTGGTTTGTTCAGATGCAGGTTTACAAGTCTGAGCTGTGGTCTTTTCAGAGAAAAGTGGCTTTCTCCTGGCGACCCTTTCCAAACAAGCCATAATTGTTTAGTCTTTTTGTAATTGTACAGTCCTGAATTTCAACATTTAACATGTTAACTGAGGCCTGTGGCATGTGAGTCGTAGCTTTTGGATTTATTTTTCTGTTTCTTTGAGCTTTGCACAGTCTGACCTTTGGGTGAATTTGCGGGTCGATACATTCCTGGTAAGATTGTGGCATTGTGTTTGTGCAGACTTGAATGCTTCAGACCAAACTTCTACTTTTATAGAGGTGGTCACAGTTGCTGATAATGAGTTAATTAAGTGTATTAGAGTGTATTTAGTTTATAGACAGTTGCATGGACTCCTGTGAAAACTTTCTTTTTCAAATGACATTACAGTAAGCACTGTTAGCTACATTTACCAGCTTTTGAAGAAAGATGAAATAATTTTTGTTATGGCTGTCTGCCATTAAAACAAGATTTCACCACCTTGCTTGCTATACAATTGCTTGTTTTTTAGACAGCCACTTTATATGTCTTGATTATGTATCTTTTTTTGTAAGATGTTGAAGGTCATTTGTTAAATCTTTTCAAATCACTTGATTTCTATAGAGTGCAGGTTAAAATATCGTACTGCACAGGGGATTTTTTTCTCTCTTCATTTGATAAAAATGTTTTTGTAAGACGTGCATAGATGGAAAGACTTGCTGGAATGAGGGCTAGAGAGGTTGGTTTTTTTTGTTTGTTTTTTTGGCAGAGAACTGTAGTCTATTTTTCCTCTGGGATAGATTTCAAGGCAAGGGATTTCTTTCTTTTTTGCACCACTCAAGGCTAAAGCTTGTATTTGGACCACAGTAGGTTCTCCAGCTCCAGTTTAAGATCCATTTTGCTACGAGGATCTCGCTGCTTGGCTCTGTGGTCAAGGGCCCACCAGGCAAAGCTACTTAACAGCAAATCTTGTTTAGCAGAATCCTCTCAAAATAAGAACCTCTTTATCTCCCTCTCTCTCTCTGCCTCTGCCTCTCTCATCGGGCTACCTCTTCCATTTCTCGCCCTTTCCAAAGTGTGCTAAGACTGACACAACCTGTCTGCCGTTAGCACGAATACCAGCACATGCTTCCTAGCTCACCCTTTACCCTTTTGCATTGCTTTACCACATTCCTCAGTGCAAAGCTTCACACCAATTACCAACACCGTTGATTAGCCAGCGTGTACAGAAGTGTGATGCCTCACTGTATCTCCTGATGTGCACCGCAGATTTATTTGTGGTTTATTTCCCCCCCTGTTCTCTCAGGCCACATCCTCTTGATTTTAAAGCTTTCTGCCTTTAGACTCGGTAGTTGTTCAGCCTTTCAAACCACGACTTCCTGAGTGCACCTGCTGGTTAAGCGAGTGCAGGCTCTTCGTTAATAACTTGCTTTCAGGCGGGTGGCAGATGTTAAGAACTTTGACCTCACAAATCGACAGAGGACTTTCAGACGCTGAATGTGTCTTCTGTGAGGCTGCGTTTCTACTCACAGGAGGTGCCGCGAGGAAAAAAGACAAACTCTTTTTATGTCATCATCAGAGTCAGATTGTTCCATGCGACCTTAACTGCCTCATGTTTATACAATGAATAGTGTGGGAGTCAGCGCATTTTATCCAATCGAGATGTCCATTTGTGTTTGATAAATCTAAATGTTTAACTAAGTGCCTATCCCGGTATGTGAATGGAAAAATGAAATGTAAATGTCCCTCCTTCTCCTCCTCTACCCCTCTTTAACCGCTTCAGACGTTGCGAAAGAAAGGCTTTAATGGCTGCAACAGCCCCGAGCCCGACGGCGACGACTCCATCGACCAAAGCCCGCTAAACGAGCGCAAGACTGAGGACCTCGACAGCCTCTTCAAACGCTATGGCGTGAGTACAGTCATATTTTTGTCACGTAATCTAACCTACCCTTTCTTTTCTTCTTCTCCTTTTTTCTCTATCTACTCTCCTTTCTCTCTCTTCCTCTATCTGCCTTCTTTTTCTTTTGTTTGGGGAACGAAGGCTCTGAACAAGAAAGAGCACCGGGACTCTGAGAGCCCAGACCCCGAGGAGCCCTTCTCCCTCACCCCCCGCACTGAAGAGAAATACAAAAAAATTGACGAGGAGTTTGATAAAATGATGCAGAACTATAGGCTGTCAGTGAGTACCTCCCACCACTCTGCGTAACCCTGCCCCCCCCTTTTCATGTTGGTACCTTGCTGCTGCCGCTGACCGGACAGCCGGAGACTTCCAGCTGCTGATGGTGGCCTGACTACTCACAGAGCACTCGCCTTCACCATTCCCCACTCCTTTACCTTCTCCACTTCACTGCTTACCAATAGCACCTATTCCCATCCCCCCAAATCACTACCCACAACCACCCCACCCCACTGATGGTGTGTGCTTGAGCAAGAAGGCAGCGTAGCCCAGTTCTTCAGGGAAGTCTCTAAACAGCAGAACTTCAACTAATCATCACATTCATCATTTATTAATCTTAATTATTTTCTGAAAATGATTTTAAAAAATAGTCTTCGTAAGGAAGCACAAAACATGAAAAATAATAATCTTAAAATCTTATAGCTGATTTTTGGGGTATATGGAGAGTCATTCTATACGGATAAATTCCCTTGGACTCATAAAAAAGATAGATAATATGCAGTTTTTTGCAGTGCTGCAGATGGATTAGACAGAAAGGAATCCTTAAAAAAACAGCATGACACCAAATAGGGCATGCTAACTGTGATTATTCATCTGAAGTTACAGTCATCACAGTGAAGCGCATTCTCAGGAGTATTATGGCTTTTAATACACTGTTTCTGATGCCTCTGCAAGTTCGCAAACGTACAAGAATAAACAACAGAGAGAGAGGAGTGATAACTAGGTCCCTGGTTCTCACAAAAGTTGGCATAGCAACTAATATTGCAAGGGGAAATCATGTCTTATGGTAATAATCAACACGTTTGGAGCATGCCTTCGAGCAGTCGGATTGCTTGACTGAATGTACCAATTGAGTAATACTTAGCAACATTAAAGAAAGAGCACTGCAATTTCAGATACGCAGTATGCACCAGGGCTGTGTCTGTGCCTTAGATAACGCAGAGAAAGCCAGAGTGCAGCTGATAGCTGGCTGTTATTAGCAGCATTACTGCGGTCACTTTAGTCCCAGTCTAGTCCTGCTCTTCCGATGGGCTCCTGACATTATCCAGGTTCTGCCTCCTGACTGGCACGCTGCCAGTCCCCTTTTACCGCTCTACTTCTTTGCCAATTTCTCTGTGATTCATTTTTTCCCTCTCTGCTCAATAATGCCATTAATGTCACTTTAATGACCAGCACTTAATTTACAGCCCTTCTCCCTGTCTGTCGGCCCCCCTGATTGGTCACTCGGGATGGGACACAGTCACTTTGAGGTTCTGCTGAATAGTTAGGCAGCAGTTATTTACTATCATCACACCTTTGGTGTTACACCTTTTATGGGGACTTTTTTTTTTCTTTTTGTTTTTATTTACTATATTAGTCATGTTTTTATGGTGTGTATGACTGGTCTCATAATCACACTGTAATTGTTGTAATCGGCTCAGTGAAGAGATGTGTTGAACTGTTTTCATGGACTGTGAAAAGGTAAATAATTTTAAATGTGCACTAGATGCATTGTTGGCTTCGTTGATAGTGTTAAACTATAATGATAGAAAACTGTATCCCTTTATAACTTCGTACTTGTTAAATTGAAATCAAGGTGAGCAAAACCAGAATGCTCATTACAGTCATTTAAAAGACGTTTTGAGGCACCGTGTGAGGAAGAAATAAATATATAAAAAAAAGGCATAGCTGTCACAAAGATGACATCAGGCGCTAATGTTAATATTAATTTGCTAAAATCTCATATACATCAGAGCAGCTGTAATAGAGAAAATGAGCTGCCTCTCAGTTTAATCAACTCAATGAATCTCTTCCCTCCTGGTTGCCACCGAGCCTCTATCAGCCTCTCTGTGCTGCGTGAGCTGAAATGGCTCTGAAAAGACTTTCTCAGAAGAGAAAGCCAGAGCAGAAGAAGAAGAGGATTCAATCGACCACCCCTAGAGAGCCAAACGGTGGTAGCAAATGGCTCTAGCAAAAGGCTCCCCTACCATCGCTCTGCCCCTCAGTGTCCCAGTCGGCCCGCCTACCTGCCCGTTTTTCCAGCACACCTTTCACGGTCAACCAGTAATCAGAAGCATACAGCACCACCCGCCACTCCTTCCCTCAGCATCATAATCCCTATGACATGACAGATAGGGGCCGGGATATACAAGCTTAATCCCACTTGTACTAAAATACCTCCTGAGGTGGGGAGAGAGCGGCGCGGCAGAACGGGCAGGACACTTGGCTAGACGAGCCCCGAGCAAACATATCTTTTTCTGTTAAACTGGCACTGTGGTAGCCAGAAAAAAAAGGTTTTTGGGGTTTTTTTTTTGTTTGTTTTAACCGGAGGGCCCCCAGTTTGATTCCTTTCTGGCTCTGAGATTTTGGGTCAGGAAATTGAATAAGAGATAGATTTCTGCCTTTTAACAACCACCTCCATAGTGCCTTTCAGCAAGAAGCTGAACGTTTTGTCTCCTGTACAAGCCATGTATGAATGTCAAGTGAAACATGGTGTTAGTGAAACTACTGCACACTCAGTCACATCTAATTTAGTTTTCAGATTAGTTAGGCTTTGAGTTTTACACCATGAAAGCACGAGGCCTATTAATAGTTTCTGTTTGCAGCTGCAAATAAAACATTTTTCAATTAGAATCAGACGTTTTGGAGAAGGTGAACTGCGAGTCATTCAGCTTCTTTTTATTTATTTGGAATCAAATATAAGTAACGTTAGAGTGATGGGGGGCAGAGAACTAAAAAAACTAATTTACTGGTCAACTGCTGTGACATCGAAAAGGTCAGCCGAACGGTTTTCCGATGTTGCCTCTGTGTTCAGATCTACAGCTGCTAACAAATACAATGCGACAATCCTACAGTTGAAAAAGGAAAAAAAGAAAAAAAAAACTTTCAAAGGCTTCCAGGACAAGAGGGAGGAAAAGAGAAACTAGGCCATGAGTTTAATTCATTCTGATTTACCCTTGCATCCAGGAAACACACCCTTGTTGAGAGAGCTCCTCTGAGGGAAAATAGGTTAGCCTTCTCTCCCCTCTTTTTGTTCTCTTCACACAGAAGAGGCCTTGAGCTTCCTCGCATGAGCCTCTGGAAAAGCTCCTAGTCAATTATTTACCTAACAGGTTCTTGTTTTTTTTTTTCTTCTATGGTTCCCATCCCCTGCGCTAAATCCACAGGATGAGGAGCGGTACCCAGTTAACCCTCCTCTCTGCAATTAAGAGCAGCAGTGTTAAATGGAGTCGGGAGTGGGTAGATGTAAATTCTCTTGTAATTTGCCAAAGACATGGATTAATTCTCAGTGTAGCACAGTGGAGTGCAGGGTCAGGACAAATTTAAAATTCATATTTGCAGAATAAATGAAGAGGTTCTGGAGTTATGTCACCAATATCCTAGCAACCAGAGGCTGGTAGAGAAACGAAGGTCTCGTGGAGAAGTGGCCAAGAACAAACAATTTATGGCTAAATGCTTTACAAACTACCATAGAGAGACAGCTGAAGATTGATTTTTTTTAATGGAATTTGCAGTAGTTTGCAAAAGTCGCAAACCATCGCTCATTGGTTTATATTTTTGGGAAATAGATGCCGCAATTTGATACTTGCAAATACACACATAAATACAGTATTGCAGAGTAATGCAAAATCAGAGTTTGGACAATCTTGGACGTTAATATTTGTAACCTTTATTCATCAACACAGTTTAAACTCTCTCAGGCTTTCTTCTTCATTTTTACCGTAAGTAGTCTTCAGGAAAAGTCCTCCAAGCTTCTTGAAGAACATCCAAAGCTCTTCTTTGGATGTTGGCTGCCTTTTGTTCCGTTCTTTGTCAAGATGACACAGCTTCAATAATACTGAGGTCCGGACTCTGGGGAGGCCAGTTCACGGCTGTTTTCATATCCAGGTGTGCTTTTACTGCATTGGAAGCGTGTTTGGGATCTTTGCCAATCAGGTGCTTTCCAGATGGTACTGCATGGTTGATCAGCATCTGATGGTACTTTTCTGTGTTCATAATTCATTCAAATTTGACGAGATCCCCTTCCTTGAGAGTACCTTCATGACAGCCACATTTTTGTTGAGGCTTCGCCAAGCAGTGGATCTCTCAGGTCCTGTGTCGGATCTTTTCTCCATTTTTTTTTTCTTGTTCCTTAAGGACGTGATTTTCAGATACCGTTCATCTGCTGTAGATGGTTTTTAGGTTTGCGAATCACCTTGCTGTTGTAAAAATACTGTCAACTGTGTTGTTCTTGCCATTTTTGATAGAAAGGTTGGAAGGAAGGAAGCAAGGAAGGAAGGATAATATAAAGAAGTGAAAATTTTAAAATAACGGATTTTCTAAAACAAAAACTGTCTTTATAACATACCACTACTAATATCTTTATCCTTTTTACTTAAGTATTTATTTCTATCAAATACAGGACATCAACAGTTAAGTTGAGACTTTAAAGTAATTTATTTGTTTATTTCTTTGATTGTTTATGTTTTCATCAGATCATTTAATTCAGGACCCAGAAGCATCCCTTCAGGTCTCCCTGTTAATTCATTCATACCTTCCAGTGAAGTACAAATCTGCAAGTGCACACTACATTAGGTCCTTCTCTTTTATCTCTAACTTTTAGCATAAAAACAGACCAAACAATAATCATCAGTGAAACAAACTTCACCGTGTATTCAATAAAATGCTGTTGCGAGATCTGTTCCAATGCAAAATTCGATTTAGTTTAGTACATTTTGGATATGATCAACGGAAAGGTGGTTCAGGTAAAGGTGACAACTTTGATTCCTTTGTGTTCTACAAAAATGGCCATGAGCAAAGCCTCCAGCTCCGTCCTCTGTACTTCTCTCAATAAGAGCTACATAATGAAATGTACGACTGAAAAGAAAAACATCCCCAAGCACTGTAGGGATAAATCTTTCTCGATCTTTATGCTCTGCGTCCATACACCTCTGGCCCCTTTTGCATTAACCCCACCTCTGTCCACCCCTTCCATTTATCCATGCCCTCCCTTTACCTTCTGCTTGGCCCGTGTGCGGTGGTGCAACGCTCTTAGCGGCTCTCTTCGCTCTCCCTGTTAGCCACTTACAGCTCTTGCTATACAATCTGCTTTGCAAACTTCCTCTTTGTAGGCTGATGGGTGAATTTTGAATCTCAGCCATTGAAAGATTCAGAGAAGATTAGTTATTTTTCAGGGGTAACATCGCTGAATGAGTCAAAGGATTTTTGTGAAACTATAATTTGCTGTTTGTTTTATGAAAAAAGTAGAGTCTTTAATTGGTTTGTGTGAGGGAGAAAATGTAACTATGAATGAATACATAATATTGTTTTGGTTTATATTTCAACATGATTAAGAAATCATTTTAAATATTTCACTGAATAAAATAGTGCCTGCTTTGGTTTTAGTTAGCTCACTTTTTTTGCCATCTTCAGAAGGAAAAGAGATAGAGATCAAGGGCAGGAAGGTGCCCTCGTCCTCCTCAGTATTAAACTGGGTCCCAGGCAGTTTTGAGTACAGTACAGTGCAGTGCAGCGCTGGCCCATATTCTATATATAGAAGTCCTTATTTCAGATTGAGTTGGAACAGGGTGAAATGGGTCGGATGGCTGGACAATCCGAGGTCCTTGCCCTTGATTTTTCTGCCTCCTGGGATGTCTGGTCATCTACTTCAGCAGCTCAGGTGAAAAGGTTTTTTTTTGTTTTCTTGTTTTGTTTTTAAGTACAGATGAAAGTTTTTTGTAAAGAAAGGCAGTGCTGTATGTGTTCTGAGAACGAGTAATAATATAAAGTCCACTTTGTTAGGGAGGCTCCTGCTGAATATTTCCAAACATTCCCAGTGATGTGCACATGTCAGTGGGGGCGGTGGGATGTTGCTGGAATGTGACAAGCACGTTATGAAATGTCACCAATAACCCGATGCAATAACCCGCTGCTACGACAGGAGTTTTAACCTGGCATGAAACGTGAAACGCGAGACAGCTTTTTGGCCTTTCACTAAGTCACCTTGCATGACAACTGACTGTGTGTGTGTGTGTGTGTGTGTGTGTGTGTGTGTGTGTGTGTGTGTGTGTGTGTGCTCGTGTCTTTATCTCGTTGTGTGGACCGACCCCTGACAAACAACCAACATTGTGTGGCAAAATGTAATTGTGTGGACCATTTGCCTGGTCCACGCAAAACTAATACTTAGGATAGCTTCCTTTAGCCTAAAAGAGTATGCTGTATAAATTTCAGAAAAAGTCCTCATAAGGATAGGAATCTCAGAAAAATGTGTGTGTGCTAGTGCTCTGGAGCTCCCCTAGAGTATACACACTGCTACTACAGGCAAAAATACGAGAGGGGGTATCCAATTTTCTGATTGGCTAATACAGGGGAATTT
>VOQJ01016730.1:2544-14336 GCA_015052665.1 Apistogramma diplotaenia | reverse complement strand
TTTTACCCCCACCAGCAAAAAAAAAAAAAAAAAAAACCTAAAAGCACCCTTACCCCCCCACCAACCCCCCCCCCCCCCCAAACGTTACTGGTTTGAGAGGATGTGAGCAGAATAGATGAGACCGAGGCTCCTCCAGGAGGGAAAAGGACTCATATTTAATTCAGCAGTGCAGAAAGGCATCCATGTGTGCATGCTTTACAGGAGTTTCATCTTTGTTTTTTTGTGTTAAGCAAGAGAATCTTGTGAATCCATATCATCTTGAACTAGCTCTGCAGCTGAGGTACAGCATGATCACTGCAAACTGCGCTACAACCTACTTTTGAAAAGGGTAAGTCATGTAAATTTCAAACAGGGGGAAAGGTAATGCCAACTTCCAGAATCCTTGGTTATCACAGTGGCTCCGTAATAAAAAAATGACACCACCAAACAAAAAATACTTTTTAAGGTCACGTTAAAAAGTTTATGAAGATGCGTTAAAAACACCAGTAAACAGATGAATTTGATTCATTGCCTTATTTTCTTTTCTTTGTTGTCTGAAAATGTCTCCAGATGAAAGGTTTACATTGCGCTTTGTCGACGTACAGTAGCTCTCGCCACCAGCCGGAGCGTCTAAAGAGCAGCTTTTCCCCCTTTGTTTTAAAAAAAAAAATGTAACCAATCAAATTTTAATCTCAATCATGATTTCAACTTCATGCACCCCCCCTGCACCCAACACCAACAGCGAGCCTATGCAGTGTGTCTCCATATCTATCCTGCACACAAAGAAAGAAGATATCTGTCCGGTAAACACGGTGAGTAATGGAGGTTTCAGGAAAATGTTCAACTTACTGGACAAAAGACGTGTTATCCCCTCGCAGAGTTGTTTTTTTCCCTGAGCTGCGAGCCAAACATCGCAGGGGGAACGGAGAGGCTTCTCACAGCTGCTGAGTGCTGCCACTTTTATTCACATCCATCACGCAGGTACATGAATGGAGTGAAAGACTTTATATTTTGCCTTGGCCAGGTAAATACCTTGTTTAAAGACCTTATTTAATTAAAGATGCTTTAATTAACAGGAAAAAGTGTAAAAATGAAGGCTGATTTAATTTGTTTGGGTTTTTATTTTTATTTATATTTTTCTTCAAATGTAGGTGAATAAGAAATAGTGCTGTAACAGGAACAGTTACAGCAGGATGATGCGGTGCATTAGTTAAATGAACAGTTGGAAACAAAAAAAATAAATTACTATAAATCCTGGGCAGCACGGTGACGCCTCACAGCTGGAACGTCCGGGTTCGATTCCACCGTGGCTCGGGCCTCTCTGTGTGTGTGGAGTTTGCATGTTCTCGCCGTGTGTGCGGTGATTTCCTCCCACAGTGCACAAACATGCGGTTACTGGGGTCATGTTGAGGTCAGGGCTCAGGACCCTGAACAGGATAAGCAGAGCACAGTAGAATGGATGGATGGACAATAAAGCCCTGAAACTCTGGCAGATATATAATATTGTTATTGTGAATCTGATACCATGACAACCACAGCGGTGATACTACTTCTCTGGAATTGTATTCAGTCCACTACAACAGACTAGTTCTTAATTATTTTATTGCTACTGAAGGAGGGACTACTTTAATGAAAGCATGTATTTACTGTATATATGTGAGCGCACAAGAACGTGACATTGAGGAGAGACTGAGATAAGTGTCCTTCTGTGTCATATGTTACCATAAAAGCCATAAACCTTGGAGAAGATCATCCGCTGAAGCTGCTTGCCAGAAATATTGGGAAAAAAATTATTCGGTATTAATTTTAAGGTGCCCACAGGCTAATCATACGAGGCACAAAGAGAATGTTCACTCATGTCATTAAAACAAACACACACACACACACACACACACACACACACGAGGCACAGGAATGTGATTGGCTGGTAAAAATTGGCTGGCAGAGTCCAACCGCTGCAGGTTGTCAAAGATGCTGAGCATCCACTTTTCCACTTGGTCCTTCTTGACTGCTCGAAATAAATAGCCGACATTGTTCTCTACATGTCAAGTGTGCGGCTTACATTACGAGCACAGTGTATGCTCCCTTGGATAGCGGTGGTACGGCTGTAAAGTCTACGACTCGCACAGCTAAGCCTCTTACAACACTGCCGTCATGTTGCTGCATGTGCCAAGATTTCATGGTGCTGCTCATTTAATCAGCAGCATAACACTCATGAGCCAGTGGAAAAGGTATCTTATGCATGAATTGATGTTTGAGTTTGATTTAAGTTCAATTCATTGTAGATTTCTTTATTGCCATGACAAGTGTGTAAACTTCATCTGCTGATAATAGACCATGGAGGAAAGCTCTAGAACAGGTTGGCGATCCTTGGGTTTTAAGGGGCCACAAAGTCCACGTAAGGAGGTTTGAGGGGAAGCGTTAAAATAGTACTTGGTTTCACTTTTTCCATTCAGCTTTTTAAGATTTTTATTTTTTACATTTGCTTTAATTATATTATTTTATGTTATTTGCATAGCAACATGTTGACTAAAACTGGTTAGTAGAATTTAGATGGTTATGATATGCCAGTGGGACCCAGGAGTATAAACTGCAATGCTACAACTTGGTTCAAAATTTCATATTTTCACACTTTCTTCCTGTCAGTCGACCACTGAATCCTGGTGTTGCTCCATTTTGAAAAAAAAAGAGGTGAAATTATGTATCTGTCATGCTATTGAATTATGTTGTTTTTGCTCTAGAATAACTGGTCGCCGTCGGTAACAAAAAACATCAACCGCTACAACTCAAGGTCATATCTACCATTTGCTTGATGAATACGCTTATGGTGACATTATTGTATAAATTTTACTGTCTCTTTTGTTAAAAAAAACAGAAAAACATCCATTTGGTAACAATTGCCACTGATTTACTGGAGCACTGAAGTACTGAAATACATTAAAGGTCCTGTGTGTTTATATAGTATGGATGTGGTAGCCTTTCCCACCCACGCACAGGCTGCATCCTCACAAATAATGTCCTCTCACTGCACTGCTGTTTATGCTGCTAACCTGCAGGTTCAGCCAGACTGAGGGCTCTCTCTTTATGGGAGGAAAACAATGTGTGGTCTGCCTTTTTCAGAAGCATCAAGCTTTTATATATTTATATAACATGTTTTGATGATGCAGCTGGCACGATGAGCATATAGACTTGGAGAGGTTCATAACAGAGAAAGAAAAGGAGGAAAGCACAAGAGACAAATACAGACAGGTACTAAGTGTGTCAGGGTGGGTAATGGGTGTGTGGAGCATAAATTGAATTTCGTGAGCTGGAAGAGATGCATACAGGTGATGTCAGAGGTCTGAGAGTACAGACGGAGAGCTAAAGAGAACAATCACACAGCAGAGGAGACACTGATAGCCTGGTCTGTGCCGCAAAATATTGTTTCCTTATGATAAACCAACAGCTATATTTCCTGTATATACAACAACTGTTGGTACTGCATTACAGACTGAAATCAAAAGCCCATTAAAGCCATTTAACTTAATGTCTCAAATGACTATAACTGCTTGACTCTTTGGTAATCGATGCTGTGGATCCAAAGTGGAAAGGATACAGTGATGGTAGGACTCGACCTCAGCGTCTCATTTTCATTATTTTCCTTTTAAAACTTCAGTACAGATTAAAAGCCAAACAATTTGAGAACGTTTAAGGTTTCAATATGTAACCAAATTATGAAAGTACACCAAAGATAAATTCATATAAATAGAATTAAAAGTAACCAATGACAGACTTGCTAAAAGTGACACTGAAAAATAATGTTTTGATGGAGCCTGATGGAACGTAGGCATTCATCGTGTCTGTAACCAGGAAATACGACCAATATTTACGTTTTGGAAGGGGAAAAAGCGACATCTAGTGGTCGTGGAGGAAAGTGCGTTTAAATAACATGTTCGATGTTCTTCTTTGCGAGTTTATCACTGGGAAATTGCTCGAGTCAGTTCCTGAGCTAAATTCTACCCCTGACCCTGACCCCTAACCCCTGAGAAAGGAGAAACGAACATAACAGGAGGTTAAAAGAGCTGAAAATGTAAATTAACGAAATGGAAT
The DNA here is from genome assembly GCA_015052665.1 of Apistogramma diplotaenia. Lineage (NCBI taxonomy): Eukaryota > Metazoa > Chordata > Actinopteri > Cichliformes > Cichlidae > Apistogramma > Apistogramma diplotaenia. Next base: position 10,268 of record VOQJ01016730.1, on the reverse strand, counting down.
AAGCCGATGAAGACCCACGGAGGTAGGCGTGGTCCTTTGCAAAGCCGGAAGTGGGCGTGGTCATTTGGAACGGCTGTATTTTGGCTCTACAGAAACAACCGACTGGAGGACTGCTGGGATTTCTTTTAAATAAACCATTCGTTTAGCAAAATTAGCAATATAACACTGAAAACACCTCACTAGACATAATACTGTAATACTGGCAAATTACATTATACATAAATTATGAAAAGACCTTCAGTGTTTTATGGATTAATATTACGGCTGCAGAAGATGAAGTTTGCATTCATCTGAAACACTTCACACTAAGTTTAATCTACAGTAATGCATCATATTCTATAAAGTACTATAGTGGTTATCCTGTGGGGATCACGTATTTCTGAACAAATAGCTTTTAATCAGTTCAGAAACACAGGCCTATAACTTGATTTAAAAGTGTATTAAATATATTTACATATTTAAGAATTTAAGGGCTTAGTTGCTATGTGGCAATGTTAACTGTTAATATCTACAGGGGGATTAAAATGAACCCCCTTGTAGATAATTAAAATGGTTTATTAATAAAACAACTTGTTAAATGTAGTACACTTGACCTAATTTGAAAGTGTTGTTGGAGCCTGTGCGTCTTCAGCTTGCCTGTTTTATTAAACCAGACATGGCAGGAGCTGATGCTCCCTCTCCATCATCAACGCTTTCAATGCTAACCTGAAAAACAGGATATTAAAGGTTTCTTAGACCACACATATCAGCCTACGCGGTTAGCAGGAGAAAGCTCATCTGTTATAATTAAAAATGAGAAAGGCTCATTTACCTGCTAATGCTAGCGTTTCTGTACATAGCACATATATTAACTGATCTCAGAGCAGTGAAAGCAGAACCAGCAGCAGATTGTCTAGCATGCTAGTCTCCCATCAGTCTCCTGTCAAATAACCAGACAAACAAACAACCAGGAAAAATGCTCATCTCTCGGCTTCACAAGCTCCAGGAATTGTTAATGGGACACAAACACACCCGTGAGAGCCACTAGCCCACACCGATTTCACAAAGGTAAGATAACTTTATCAGTGGTGCTGAAGTTAATCTTCCAAAGACAATAGCCAACTGTGGCGTAAAGATGGTACTGATGTGAGGGATGGATGTAAACAGGTGTGACAGAAGCTTTATGCCAGAATGCTGCTGCCTGGGATGAAATGAGAGCAATAGCTTTAATGTTTTAATTGATCCATTCCGTTCTTGCCCCGACAGAACGCCACTCTAAAGTTGATGGGTTGTTGTTGAAGCAGGCGAGATCCAGCACTTACAAAAAGTGCAAGAGTCAAAAAGTGGTGAAAACGGTACTTCCAGGGAGAAATCTAAAAATAGCCACCCAGAGACAGTCCAGGGATGCAAATGGAAAAAACCCTGAAGGGGAGGTACAGCTAACTGCAAATTACTGTTCTGTATTATGTATTATATGTATGCATGCATACACATGCATGCATACATATACCTACTGTATATACACCTACATACATGACTACCCAGGGTTGAGACCAGGAGAGTTGCAGTATTACATGCCTCTCTGCAGCTTCTCTCCTCCTGTCTGAGTTTCTGTCCAATTTCTCAGACAGTTTTTTTTTTCTGATTTACTGCTCAGTTCAAATAAAATCATTATAGTGGCTGATTTTTCTCTCCCCGTAGCCCCAACTGTAGCGGTAGATGACTGCCCCTCCCTGAGCCTGGTTCTTCCTGTCAAAATGGACTTTTTCTGTCCCACCGTTGCCAAGTGCTTGCCCACAGGGGGTCGTTTTAACTGTTGAATTGTCTCTGTAATTATTGTAGGGTCTGTACCTTACAATATAAAGTGCCTTGAGGAGACTGTAGTGATTTGGTGCTTTTTGAATGAAATTGAACTGATTAATGTCCATGTGGATGCTGAAAATGACTCAGCATCGCATTTATTCTATTATTAGACTCAACTGGCTTCTCTCAAAATGTAAATGAGCCCACCCACAACTTTAACCACACTGTAGATCTTGTCCTGACATACTGTATGGCATAGAAACTGAAGATTTAAGAGTATTCCCTGAAAGCCCCCTATTGTCTGAACATTTCTTAATAACATTTACTTTAATGGATTGAAGTTTTATTACAGTAGAAATCTTTCTGAAAGTGCTGTAACTAAGTTTAAGGATATCTTTCCTTCATTATTATGCTCTTCAATGCCATGTGCCAATACAGTGCGGAGCAGCTGCCTAAACTCTGCTCCCAGTGAAGTTGATTATCTTGTCAACAGTTTTACATCCTCGCTGTGTATGACTTCGCCTGAATAATCTATGTTTTAAGACATTAAGTCTGTGTCACCTTTGTCTGGAATTTATCAGAATCAACAATGAAGTACAGTATATACAAGACACATTTCTCTTTCAAACATAGTATTTGCTGAGATTCACACACTTAAAGTCTGTGTGAAAGGCTCATTTTTGAGAAATTCCCAGATCACGTTGAGTTGAGTAAAGAAACCAGATTTTGATGAACTGGTCACGTAGAAATATAGATTTATGATCTCAGACATGTGATCGACCAGTTTAATACACATATTTTGAAGGACACTGACTTCTATTGCAGAGTGAGTTGTCATGACATCGTAAAAACAGCTCAGATTAACAACACTGACAGGGCTGTGCTTCCACACCTACACTATACCACTTCCTCCTGTTATACTGCTGCCATAAAGTTTTGCTGCAATGTCCTAGTTGGAAAACACAAAGCCCCACATATAAAGTCTTTCATCTGCTGCCACTGGTGACTGATGGGAATTTTTGTTTCAATTGGGAAAGTTAAAGCCAGAAATCGCAGCAGCCTGGCCTAATGATTGTCATGTTAATTAAAAATCCATCAAGCCAGTCCAGATATGTGATCATTCTGGATTTGGAGGTCAGTAAAAGTTCTACTTAATGCTTGTTTTAAAAAGAAAAAAACAAAAGGGAGGATGATATAAGCAAACAGGAGAGGGCAAACAATCAACAATGGCACAAAAGTAAATGCCAAAAATAAGATGTGTGGGTGGAAAAAATGCAAAGCAACATGTGGGTCCAAGGCCAGTGTGCAGAGGTAGCCTAAGGTTTTTGTAATGATTTAAACGAACTAAGAGACTCCGGGGAGAGAACAAAGCCAAAGGCCAGAATAGAATATTTTGACATTTCCACACATATTGCCAGCATGAATGCAAAGTGGTTATATTCAATGGAATATTTTAATAAATCTTGTGGGCTTAAAGCCAGAGATTACTGTAGTGGTGGTATAATTCGGCAAACCACGACCTTGAACTAAGCCAGTCTGATCCGGTGTCAGAGACATGAGGACAATTAGCATACAGTGGCATAGAGAAAAAAGATGGCCTTTATTCTATGTCTAGTTCATTAAACAGCACTTAAGATGGGCTTATTAGTCATGTGCAGTTTGCACACATGAGAGGAGCTTGATAATTGAGTTATAGCCCAAACGTAAAAAGTCAACTATGAGGACAATGCAAACCAACCGATGGTTGTTAGCTGCACTCTAAAAACAGGGAATTTGGGATTTATGGCACAAAAATGGCATTCCCGAATCACAAATTAACCTAAACCAATGCATGTCTCTGTACAGTTGGAGGAAGCTGACACATCCAGGGAGAACCCGTCCAAGCATGGGGAGGACATGCAAAGCACACACTGAAAGGCCCTGGCCTGGATCGGAACCCAGGACCTTCTTACTTTATGGGACCATAGAAGGGTGCACAGTGGTTAATGGGATCGAAAAAAAAAAAATAGTCTTCAGTTTTGTAACTTTTTAGAATTCAATTTGAAAGAAGCAACCAGTGAAGCAAGAAAGGAGACTCACGCTAGTGTAGGATTAAATCTATCTGCCATGAACAATACAGCTGTTTCAGGCTCCTGATATTAGCAGGTTTGGCTCCTGAAAGTGGATAAGCTGTTCATGTACTTCAAATGTACCTAAAAAGTGGGAGATCAGAGTAGAAACAACAACATTTAACAGTAAACATGGACACAAGTCCTTAAACAACAAGTGTGTTGGACAGAGCTCCCCCCACTGAAAAAAAGCCACTTCGCAGGTCTAAAAAAGTGAACCAGAGCCAACTGGAAACCTTTGTCCGAGCTCCGTCTCTGAGTTCGTCACTTCAGCAGGTACACCACATATCTATTCAGCCAATCACATGGCAGCACATTGGCCTGCAGACATGATCAGAGACCTGCTCAAGTTCAAACCGACATCAAAATGCCTTTCTTTCCCAATCTAAGTGACTTTGAACATGGCAGGCTGGTCTGATTGATACCAGAGCATTTACAATAGCACATTTAAGCACTGCATTGATATCGTTAAATGACAGTGAATCAGAAGGAAATGACTTATGTTTCTGGTGACAAAGTGCGCTAAAGAGAAGGGCAAACTACAATAATCCTTAAGGTTATGATGAAAAATACCAAAGAGACGTTTTTGTAAAGACAAAGGTTGTGCAGGAACAAATGACTTGCTTATTAGTGCACAGGCTTCGTTTTAGGCGGCGGCGCTTCTTCTCCTCGACTGAACTTTAGTCAGACGGCGTGCGGCTGCACACAACATGCTAATCTTCTAGCTGGAAAGTCTAAAAATACCCCGTCAGTCATTAGGAATACATCTTTATGTATGTAACACACTGCAGGAGTGCGGAGTGCTGGTAAGAAACTCCCATAGTATCTAGTTAAAAGTGTTACCCCTCACTGCACTAAAGCAATGACTATCCTCCCCTGAAGCCGCCGAGCGGTTTGGTGCCGTGCGCACCACAGGCAAGAATTTTAAACAGGTGCTTCTTGATTGAAGCACTTTTTTTTTTCTCCATCAGATTTATACAGTCGTACTTCAGGGCCGGATAAATTATTTTAATCAGGCAACTTACATGCAGCAGGAATATTAAAATGTAGGTACAAATATGACAAACGTGCCCTGGCTCTTGCTCTGTCCCTTCCCCACGGCAACGAGATGGAGGAGTGATGATGATACATTTTTCTTTCATTCAAAGGAAGCTTCTCTTCAAGCCTGCGGGTGGGCGATGGGTGGAGTTTCCCTTAGATGACCACTTAAGCCGGTAAATGGGTTGTTGGGTTTGTAAAATGATTGTTTTACATTACCACACATCCCAAATGAGTGTACAGCTGTTTTATTTAATTAATTAAACAGAACAAAAGAAACATTCTCAAAGCCGTCTTGATACTTTTCCCAAAAGAAAGTAAATACAAAAATACCATTAAAATATGAGGCTTAGTTCTAATAATTTTAATGATCTTTTTAGATTTATAGCATTAGGAAGTCATCTTTGCTCAAACATTTGATTTTTTCTTCCTTTTTGCCATCCTTGCTAAAAACCTCCCTGGTTTGCATCTAGAATACTGAAACCTCGACCGAATCCTCAAAACACATAACAATTTACGCTCAATTTATTCAGTTTGTTGCTTCTGATTTATCCTGGCAGCCGGCAGCTGTTGTTGCCAACCTTTTAAATGTAATGTTATTGTTGGTTCAATATCAATGCTGTTTGAAACCATCCAGCTCAATCTTTGTAACACTTTAGTTCTGAGATTTAACTGAGATGACTGCAGCACACCCAGAAACGCAGTTTAAAATTCCCATTCGTGTAGCTTTTCAGTGTGTGGAGCATCTTCACATTCAAACATTGACTCTATTTCACAGAAATGCACATTATTAAACTCAAAAACAACAAAAAAATATTCAATTTCAGTTCAATTTTGTTTATATAGCACCAAATCACAGCAGTCGCCCCAAGGAGCTTTATGTTGTAAATAAACAAAAAAAAATAACAAGTTTGTGGAATCCACAATCTACACTTGATTAGCATTTTCTAGGACTTTCAGGCATTTAGGATGAATGCCCAAAAAATCCACTCATCTGAGATATTTGTGCACAACACAAGCTGAGTAATGCGCCACAAATAAAAACAAGGGCGCTGCTACTCCCTTGTCTCGAAGTGAGGAGGGAATTGTGGAACAGCAAACAGGCACAGTTGTATTTTCTCCTCAACAATCTCGCAGTGCATCTCTCTGCCTTCTGTCTGTGGTCAGCCTCTGTCTGTCTGTCTTATTTGTGGCTGTCGTGTAACTTAATTCCTCACAAAATTGAAAACGAACCATAAGAATTCGTTTGGCAACAGTGTTCAGTTCTTGCATCTCAGGAAGTCTTGGATGCACATGTTTTCAGTTTGGCTGAGCAAAGCGAAAGGCATCGTTTCTTGAAGGAAGTTCCCCAGTGTCATGCTGGGGTTAAGCAATAAAAACGAGTTCTGCCTCCTCCGAGGACGGCACAGTTTGCAGCTGGACCCATAAGGCTTTTCTTTGTTTGTTATTTTTACTCTGTAAACCTCGACAGAGCATCTTGAATCAAACGATCAAGATTTGATTGGATTGCAGACTTTCAGATTAATTCACGGGATGTCGCAAAAAGCATTGCATTAACTTTTTTAGAAATTACAAGCGTTTTTGTGTAAAGTCACCAATTTTCAAAGGCTCAAATATTTATGATCAGGTGAGCAAATAAAAGAATTGGATTTGGTTCCATTTGTTAAACTTGTATTTGGTAGCTTTTCACTGAACTCTCAATGTGAAGTCCAAAGAGATGTTGGTGCAAGCAACGAAGACGTGCAACACGAAAGGTCCCGAAAGACCACAGAAGACAATTAAAGTGGTTGGTTGCAGAATTATTTCCTTGCTAAAGAAAACATTTGCAACATTCCCTCAAGAGGGAATTTTTTGGACACCTTACTTGCCCACAGAAAACCTTCACTGGGCCCCCTGCATGTCAGCCCAAGAAGGCCCCACACTAGTTCGACCCCTTGGGGCTCCATGGCAGCTTCCTATGGGATGGACACTTCCTACTACAGGCTGTGTGCATCTGACCACAGCGGCTCCACATGGCCACCAAAGGGGCATATTTGCAGGGCGCATCACCAGATGATGATTGGAAGATAAAAGTATGAAGAAGGACAGAAACAGCTCATGATCTGAAGCATATCACATCATCTGTCAAACATTGTGGAGACACTGTTATGTCACAGGCATCACTGGATTCTTTGAAGATGTGACTGCTGACAGAAGCAGCTGGATGAAGTCTGAAGTGTGCAGGGCTGTGCTCGCTGCTCACATTCAGTCAGATGCTGCAAAACTGATCAGACTTCACAGTGCAAAATCTTTCAAGCAAGGGAACTTAAACGGCCAAATCAGCTGATCGAACCCCAGCAGAGCGCGTTTTTCAGCAACTAAAGGCAGAACTGAATCCAGAGACCCAGAAACAAGCAACAAGTGAAGGTGAGAGCAGTAAAGAAGAACATTGCAGTTATTGACTGCACAGTATTAAAATCCATCCTTATATTTAAAATTATCTTAGCTTGTCCAGTTACGTTTGAGCATCTGAAAATGGGTGAGTATATCTGTAACACATCATTAAATATTTACCTCTCCAGCAGGAACAAATGGTCTTGGAGCACGGCCAATTATGTCCAAAAGTAAAAAATAAAAAATCGGCCTTAACTTCAAACCCGGAACACCCCCCCCCCCCCCCCCCCAAAAAAAAAAAAAAAAAAAAACAAAAAAAAAAAAAAAATAAAAAAAAAAAAAAAATTTTGTTCAATTTACCATTTTTTAAAACCGAAATTTTATTTTTTGGAGTTTAAAAAACACATCATAGTTTTGAAAATT
>VOQJ01016729.1:0-14831 GCA_015052665.1 Apistogramma diplotaenia | reverse complement strand
CAGAGTGAATCAAACGGTGGAGCAGCCATTAGCCAGGATCTAATAAAAGACCTCTATCATGTCAGTACATCAGCGAACTGACCGCAGCCTGAAATCAGCATCAGCAGAGCTCAGAGTCATCACGCTGATGGCTGACGGCCCTCTCTTCCTGCCGCTGCTCCCTCCGGAGCGCCGGGCTCTAATCCTGCCGCCTGCTGACAGAACGAAGGCAGCAGCAGGTTAATTGATGGGGGAGTCAGTGGTTTAGACCCCGCCCCCTTTAAGGACCCTTCATTAAGGACCCTCTGACCCTCCTCCAGCCAATGAGAACAAAAGGGGAAATTTGAATGAGCCCCTGAACTGTGACACAACAGTAAAGCTGCTCATCAAAGGCTGTTAACGATTAATGCCGCAGTTCTTCACACTGAGGCTCCTCAGTCAGACCAGCTGATCCAGAGAGGAAAGATCATCATAACTAAGCTGCTTTCCTTTAAGCAGGAGACGTCTGTGCTTTTACTCTGAAAATAATTCTGGTTATTGTAACATTTTACATAAGAATCTGAAGGGCTTTGCACCCCAAACATGTGACCTCACAGCAGGAGACGAGGTCACAGCTTTTATTCTTATTGAATCATCATAACATCTGCACATGAAGGTGAGTCACGCTGCAGTGACGAGCTGGCACGGTTTGTCTCTGATTCACAAAGTGTGAACATGCTCATCAAACAGGTCTGAAGTGCAGACGTGTCCTGGATGACTAAAGAAACCTTCAGCTTCAGCAGCTGTTTGAGTCGGGGGGGTCAGAGGCAGGTACACCTGCACAGGTCACCAGGGCCAACACACCTGTGGGCAGGTACAGTGACCAGCTAACCCACAGACACGGGGGGAACATCCACAGAGGGAGGGGCCGAGGTGCAGTCTGACTCAGAGCCTCCTGATGTGAGCCAGCAGTGCTAAACATATAACTCACTAAGCTGTTGAAATAAAGTTTGCATTATTAGGGGTGTGGCCTCTGTGACTGACAGGTGTGTGGAGACACACCTGAACTGAGCGTCCAGCTTGATCCACATCTGCCTTTTCCCATCATGCTTCATTTTTAAATGAGTCAGGGAGACAAAGCCTGAAGCTTTGCTCTAAGCTCGTTATGAAGAAGTTAATTAAAAGTTAAAGTGCACCTTTCAGTTTCCTTAAACGATTAAACAATAAAGACGCTGACTGTGTGCTGAGGTCTCTGAGTTCTGTGTTCTGGTCTCATCTGAGTGCATCAGAGACTTGAGAGGATTTGAAGTGTTTTGCAGAAGTATCCTGTGACCGGCATCGAATGACACTGATGCTGCTAAACGGTCGCAGTGCAGCTTCGTGCGGCGCTGTAAGAACACACTCTGCTTCTGTCAGCGAAGCAGCGCTGCAGCGCCGGGTCCTCGGGGAGGGGGCCGAGTGATCAATGCGGTCCTGGCAGTCATTACGGCGGCGAGCTTGTAAGTGCTGCGACAGAGCTTTCTCCCAGACCTGCTCTTTAGGAAGCAGTCGTCCTCCAGGCATCGCTCAGATCAATGAGTGTGTGATTGATCTGATAAGATTACTGCTGATCACACAGCAGATCACAGTGACTCTCAGAGGCTGAGCAACAGACCACACAGGGCCATCAGAGAAACGACAGAACATGAAGCCGTTTTCTGTCAGAACGACTTTAAACAGAAAAAGCCTCCAGAACTTTCAGGACAAATGAAGCTTTGTGTTCATGCAGATCCGTCCGACCATCTCTGATCGAGCGCGAAGCGTCCTTCAGACTCCTGTAATAATCACTTTTAATGTTTTTAGCGTTTAAGCAACATTTTGAAGACGATTATCTGCAACTGAAATCTGCATCATTTGATTCACGGTGAACTTCACGTGTGTGGACCGTCACAGACGTCGTGGTTCTGCCGTCACGGTTCTGCTGTTGTGGTTCTGCCGTCACGGTTCTGCCGTCACGATGCTCGTTTTACGATCTGAGACACAGTCGCGGCCATTTGTGAAACAGTCGCCGAGACGTTGTGTGGCTAACATTAGCTCCCAGGCTAACATTAGCTCACAGGCTAACATTAGCTCCCAGGCTAACATTAGCTCCCAGGCTAACACTAGCTCACAGGCTAACATTAACTCCCAGGCTAACATTAGCCCCAGGCAGATGACGTCTATAGGCACATTTCTGCCTAAATCCTCTCTGAAGCAACGTCAGCGTCAGCTTTTCATCTTCATGTGGAGTTTGTGTTGCAGTCGTCACTCTTTGGTTTCCAGACTCTTGTCTTGGTGCTTACGGGCGTGTCAGTGGAGGACGTCTACTTCCTCGACCTCCAGTGTTCTTTTGTTTTCTGCCTGCGGTGCTCAGGCTGCACATCCAACTGATTGTTGCCTTCTCGGGCCGCCATACTTTCGTTAGTCTGTGATCTCCTGTTGGAGGGAGCATTACTTTCAAAATAAAAGCAGTGGTTACTCATATAACTCTGGTTCTATGAATGCAAGCTGGCACTCAATGTTCCAGAAGCAGATGAGCAGCGTGGATGCTGCGGTTTTATATAGATGGTATAGAAGTGAAATCTTTCAAATGGCCATCAGGGGGCAATAGCTGTACTTGCAAAACGACTTGTGGTCCTGTAGGAGCTGGTGGGAGAGCGGCTCGCTGTCAGAACTCTTTCCCAATGAGTTTATAGGCTCAGTCACTCATTTCAGGTCAGACTGAGTAAAAGCTTCTGTCCTTTTTTAATTCTACGTGCCAGAAAGGACGTTTGTCCATGATGAGCTCATTGGATAATTACTTGCCAATCACAAGTTGTTAGCCAATAAGTGTGCAGCCCTCACTTGTCGCATCCAGTTTCAAATCACCAAAATCGTGCGATAACGACGAAACACTCAGGATGGATCTGTGACATCACGGCGGCTGCATCCATCTCCGTTTTTCACTGATGTGCTCCAGCTCGTTCATTCAACAGTGTTTAAACAGAGGAGCGTAGAAAGTGTTGTGACTGAAGTCTTTAATGAGTCTGTAATCAGTCCTCCGGTGTTTGCAGTGACTGGCAGCATAATGAGCCCTTCTCAGTAAGCGATACATTACATGATCATTGCTGTGCTCTTTGTTCATGAGTCTAAACTGGCTGAGCTCACGTCCACCTACACAAACCTCAGCAGCAAGAAAGTGTTGAGTCACTGCGATAAACCAGCAACCTCACGAGCCCACACAGATGCTGCAGATCTGGTTTATAAATATTCCCTCCTTCTGCTCGACCTCTGCAAAGGCAGAATTATTCTGAGCTTTGTGACACGCCGCTGTCATAATTTCAGCTTTTAACTTTGCTGCTGTTGGATAAGCTGTCAGAGGAAGCGTCTGAATATTTCATGAATAACTCCGCCGCCAGGCCCATTTGGAGGAATCACAACTTTTATTAAGAACAAGGCGTTCACAGCAGAACCTCCACCTGCAGAGGAACATCCAGATATACGACTGGAACAAAACGACAAACGGAAGAAATGTCAAATAAATGTAACAACAATGCATTAATATCTGAAAGTAAGATTAAGAGCAGTTCATTCATAAATCTGTTTATTTATTCATTTAATTTATATTTCATTTTCAAATTGAGTCACCATTCAAAATAAATATTCACAATATTTTTTAATTCTGAAGTCAATGTTAATATGCATTTAAATTTACTTCTGAATTTAAAAAACGCATTTCCTGTTTATTTGTTGCTTAATAAAACAATTCACGGTTGAATGAATTAATATATTTAGAGGTTTATAGAGGACTAAAAGTGCCAAAATAAAACATGAGATAAATATTCTAAGAAAGTTCTGTATTTATTGAATCTACAATGAAACTGTAAATAAATAGACATTTAAATAAAGTTATCCAGTAATGAATTCATATCTATTCATAACAAATGTCTTTTTTCTTCATTGTGCAAACATGCAGCGTCATTTAAAGTGTCTCAGGATTAATTTAGTGCTGATTGGTCAGAAGCGAAGCAGCGTCCTCACGTCAGCAGATCTCAGTAAAAGTGTAAATAAATGGGAGAAATACTGAGTTATTTTTATACGCAGGAATCGTCTGAGGCTTTGTTTCCTTTAATCTCTCTGATGACATCCACGGTAATCTCTTCCAGACATCTGATTGTGTCCCGACAGCAGAGACCTGAAAGAGACGTCAGAGAAACGACAGCACAGCACAAAAATGTAATCATGTTCTTTCATTACAGCAGCGCTTTTAATATCATCGCTCCTCTGTTGAATCCACCGACTCGTCCTCAAGATGCTGGATTTAATAAACCTGAAGACACGAGAAGCAAAAACAGCAAACTGAATACATGCAGGGATGCAACTGCTAACGTAGCTGCAGGATGTTTCCACTTTCTCAAAAATGGATTAACACTCAGCTGAATAATAAACTCATTTACAACTCATAAATCATTCAAACCAAAGGACACGATTTAACGACAACAGAAAAGTCATCAAAGCAAACTACAAGTGACTTCTGCTTTCAGCCCGACCCGAGCATCAGCCTCCAGGGCTGGAAGATGCCACAAGGCTGCAGTTCCTCTAATGGCCACTCGAGGCTCCTCTATAAATGAGTTGATCTCCACAGGTGTTCAAAGCCCAGCAGGTATTTCACTACAACAGAAACATGTAAAACATCCGAAAATGGGACTATATCTATGGAACAGGAAGTCTAGAGGGCGGAGTTCTACATTCTATTAAAAGTTCCCTGTTTCAGCTTTGAGTGACCAAGGTTACCAGGGTTACCAGGGTTACCAGGGTTACCAGCGTTGTAGATTAGAGGGTTAAATATGGAACGGCAGCCTGGGATGTACTCCAGCAAAGAGCCTTGGCTTGCATGCACAGGTTTCCATTATAAGTCTTGTTGCATTGACGGATGTTCTGTGTGTGTGTGTGTGTGTGTGTGTGTGTGTGTGTGTGTGTGTGTTCAGGATCTTAAAGCTTTGGTTAGAGTAGAATCAGACAGACGAAGAGTCTGATTCAGCTTTGACCTCTGAACCTCCTCCCACAGTGACTGTCCCACAGTAGTCTGGTTCCAGGTGTTGGTGCACACCCATCTTCCTGGCCTGGATCCACAGTGGGGTCCTGGTAGCACTGTCCTGTGTGTTTGACATGGTCCGTTTTTTCTTTTGAGTCACACTTAGTCCAACCTGTCGCCCAGGACCAATGAACTTTTACACACCCAACAGGTGGTATCACATGGGCAGACAAGGCCCTCATGTCCCCCAGAAAAGCTGGAGGCAGCAGATAGCTGTAGCTGAAACCAATATATGATAAACACAAAGTTTGAGGAATGTTGTGCTCTTGATTGAACAAGAAAACACACAAAAATGAAGGAAACCTTTAGATGATCTTGGTGCTCCATAAATCGAGATGTGCTTCATCGTGCCGAGTGGATTATAGTTCCTTTACAGCAGTTGCATTTTTCTGTTTGTCGTTTGGAAAGGCTTCAGCACACATTTCTGCCATGTTCTGTTTATTTATGAAGCTGGCAGTAGAAGCAACAAATCAGTCAGCCAGAATCAGAATAATCCCCTAATGGCTTTCATAGCAGCAAAATAACTGACTGCATCTCTGTAATCCTTTTCAGAGCGAGCCCTGCCTTCAGAATTTCCTCAACAGTTAGCTTCAACAGTCCGATGGCCACCAGCCCCAGCACCACCCAGCAGCCCGGTAACATGGAGGAACCCCAGCAGCCAGACCAGCCAATCAGCACGCAGCAGGATGCAGAAGCTGCCCAAACTGCTGTGACTTCTCAACCAACCAGCTCTGACCAACAACCCCCACCTTCGATGACAGATGCACCCGAAGCCGAGCAGACGGAGGAGGGGAAGGCGATGGACCACCTGACAGTAATCAGCGAAAACTCAGAGACCAGTAAATACAGGCCTAAGAGGCCGGCTTGGTGTTTTTCTTTCCTAGTAGCTTCACTAAAAGTCGATGTTTGAGTTGACTCAAAGTCTCATCAAACCTTTACCCTCCGTAACTGAGCACATTTGTCCAGTTCTAAAATCTGATATTCAGCATTTATTATTCTGCTGCTCTCTGACTTAAATGTGAGGGTTTGGTGTGTTAGACCCCTCCCCGGTTGGGTTTGGACTCTCACTGCCCTTTGACAAAACTCTGGTCACAACTTTCATGGACACTTGGTGCAGCCACAGGATGCAGGGTATTGGATTTGGTGGCCACAGGGCCTTTATCTTTGTTTTTTGGGGTATGGTTCATCCAGTGATGCCCCCCAGGTTGCACTGGGGAGGTTTACAGCTGTGTGAAGAGGTGGGGATGATAATCAGCACTTCTAGGCCTGAGGCCATGCCAGGTTGTATCTCCAGTGGGGTAAGATTGGAGTGGGAGGGTGACGGATGGACTGGTGCAGTGGTGTCGATGTTCTGCTGTGGTGATGAGAGCAAAGCTGAAGCTATTGATTCATGTACCTCTTTGCCACACTTTCAGCCATGGGCAGATCTTTATTTAGGTTAGTGACTGAAAGAATAAGATTGACGATATAAGTGATGGCTGAGTTACGTTCCCAGAATAAGAATGGATGAAGATCGTGTTTTGAATTTTATTTGCCAGGATTGCTGTCCGGTCCCGTCGCAGTCGGGTATCGCTTTAGTTCAGGAAGGAAAATGAGCAAAACACAATGAAATCCTTTCTTGGTAGATTATCATCATTTCCTATGAGAACATCCAAAATAAAAACATGTTCGTTCTTCTCTTGGAGCTTCCCGTCTTCCTCGCTCTACAAAAGATGTTTATTTTTATGTTTAATTTTCAGAAAAAGGTTCAGAAAAGGTTTTGATGCAGAGCTGTTTACCTGCTTTGAAATGAGCTCGGACGGGTGGTTTTCAGCACCTTTCTAGGTTGCCTCCTGAGGGGTACACTACGAAGGACGCTCAACATAGTCTGGCTTTCTTTGTATTAGCTGGATTGTTTGTTTGGGATTGGGATAACGGCTGGTTATCATCTTTCTCTGTTATGTTGCAGTTCTCTCTGACGGCTTTGTGTTTTCTAGGTAATGGTGTCGCCCCTGTGATGGCTGACTCATCACCCATAGCGCCCTCTGTGTCGCCCAAGCTGCATGCGAAGCCAGGTGGCCATGCTAATGGCCGGCCTCGCTTGGGCAGCCGGTCCGGCTCGTTAGCGACGGGTTCACCCAGGCCCTCGCTCACCCGCCAGCCCAGTGCCATCACAGAGGCCGCTGTGGATGGATCAAAGCCAAGGGACTACCTGATCCTGGCCATCCTGTCCTGCTTCTGCCCGATGTGGCCCGTCAACATCGTGGCCCTCACCTTCTCTGTGATGGTATGAGCCTTGACACCAGTATGATATTTGGTTTTAATGATCTCAATTAAACTTTAGTGGAATTCAGAATCCTCTCCGTTAACATTCCCTCAGATATCCGTCCATTTTCTTCCTTCTTTACAATTCAGGATTGGGTGGGGGCTGGAGCCTATCCCAGCTGTCATAGGGTGGAGGCAGGGTACACCTGTACAGGTCGCCAGACTGTTGCAGGGCCAACACTGAGAGACAGATGACCATTCCCACTCACTTTAATACCTATGGGCAATTTAGAGTGAGCAGTTAACGTAACCCCAGTAACTGCAGATTATCAGCTTATACAGCGCCCCCCAGGTTGATACGGAAAACTGCATCTTTGCGTCTTTGATTCGTGATAACTGTAAAACCAACCTCTCCTTCACTCTCTGCTTCCCTTCAGTCCAGAAACAGTCTGCAGCAAGGCAACGTCGACGGCGCTCGCCGTTTGGGTCGGAACGCCATGGTGCTATCTGTTGTCTCCATTTTAGGAGGGATCGCCATCATCACCGCGGCCATCGTCCTGAACTGGGGATGTAAGTTAGCACTGAGTTACAGCCCTGATTTCTCGATTTTCCCTCCTAAAGCCGCCTGTAACTGTAAAAAGCAGCTTAAATCTGTGTGAATTTTTTCTTTCTTCTCTGCAGTGATATTAAAATCCTGATTAAAACCTACTGGCTTGGCGACACTGACTTTATGACATCAAACCCGACATGACACCGTTTCCTCCCATTCCCGAAGCACTATCATTGTCGAGCGCCTGCACCAGATGTAAATGAATACCAACCAGTTGCTGTTCTTTGCTGTTGTTTCTTGCTGCACGACGAGCATGGTCTGCCTGACGCTCTACCTCCAACACGACCAACGAACCCAATCCTGATGCCTGACACCTGATCTGGAGAAAAGGACGGATCACCAGATGCGCATTTCATTCTGTGGTAGCAGCTTATCTCCTCCTCAGACTGTTTCCTCGACCACACTTACGAGCGGAAACGGACATCCGCGGAAATGGGATTTTTCTGATTCCTACTGGTCCGGTAATGGTGCGAACTGGAGGACCTGGTTTGTTACGTTTTGATGCCAAAAATTTAGAAACTCAGTCTCAGCTGAACTGAAACTGGGAGCAGCGATAGTTTAACTTGAACTGAAGATGAACTCTAAGTCTTTGAACTGTGACGGCAGGAAGAAGAAGGACAGGCGGAGAGGTCTTTGTTTCAGCACACGAGCACAGAGATGGACTTCCTCTGTTTCACTGGTTTCTGTAACTCAGTGTTTGTTTTGTTGGTCTGTGTGAAAGAAAATGAGGCGTGAGTCAGAGTTTACTCTCCATATTCATGATAAATCTCCTCCAGGAGCTGCTATAACATTCATAATGTTCCATCCAAGATCATAACTGACCACAGGCGCTCAGACGGCCCGCTGTTAGCTGTGGTCGTCTGACTGTAAGTGATTTGGAGTCCCTTAGTTTCAGCTGTATTTTATTATCCTCCCTGACCACAGCCTTTGGCTCTTAGTGGATGTAAAGTGATGGGAAGTTTCACTCTTGACGTTCTCCGGGACTTCTATTAATTTGGCTGGTTGAGGTTACATTTGAGTCGAGCCATCTCGACTCCCTCTGAGTGTTCACAGCGTGATCTCGATGGATCAATTCTTCCTTTCTCTCCGGCCTTTTAATGTCCGTCGGTTTCTGTAGTAACATTCACAGCAGTTACTGTCCTGCAGATACAAGAAGAATTTCCTCAACAACTTCTCACATGTTGGTAAATCCTGGTTGGTCTCTGCAGTCAGAGGACTGAAATCATAATTCTGAAACCTTTTTGGGTGCAAGTGTTAGCTGCATGGACTCAATCTGATACCTGCATCAATTCTATTTTTTCAGTTGTAGGAAATGTTGGATGAGGTTCTCACCTTTTTGCAGTGACAGGGAATGAATGTCGATCTTAGAGCTCCCTTTTAGGAGGAACCATAAGTGTGGGGTGGTGATTTTACTAGGTCCTCTTAAGATTCACCTGGTAGCCAATGAGCTGTTGAAGGTTAGGGTTAGGTTCACATCTAAGCTTTTGTATGGATGGATATGCATACCCCAAATTTAAATCTTATGACAAAAGAACAGTGAGAACTTGATTTTTGAAGGGTTCTAGTTTTTTGTTGACCCTCTGAGGCCTAAGCCATCCACAGTGATCAACATAAATCTACATGTATAATTTTGTTGTCTCTCAAGACAAAAAATAATTGACTGACATCCATAAAACTATTTAGATTTCTGCCAAAAAAAGTCCTTTAGGTCTTTTCTTGAAAAACGAAGGGTCATTACTGATGATGGCTTAGACTTCATAGTTCAATTCAGTTTTATTTCTATAGCAGCAAATGACAACAGCAGAAGCCTCACGGCACTTTAAACAGGGTATAAACACAAGCACAAGATCAGGGCTCAGTGACTGATTCAACAAATCGATGGGTTGCAGCTGGGATGTGTTCTAGCCCCGGTTCATGTGCTAAATTAATACATTTTTAGTAATTGGAAGATGTTAGCTTTCAACTGAAGGGGTATATATTTGTATTTGGAGTCATGGTTTTATTTCTGTGAGGAGTATTTTCTAAACAGACTCAGATTCTACAAACTCTAGTCCTAACCCCGACCCTTCGGTCGCCTAACCCTAAGCCTAGCCTACCACCGTTCCCACGGCAGTGCAAATAACAGGCCTTGAGGGTACGCAGTGCTCATCAGAACTGCTGAGCAGTTAGGCACGAATGTCTCACAGCAGGATTTTTACAGTCTCAACCACTACAAGCTTTTCTGTGAGAAACCCAACTAATGTAATCTTTACTATAGTCAGATGGACGCCAACGAACTGCACATTTTTGTCTGCTCAGACAAAAGTCATGTTACAAAGTTGTTTTCCCATCCACCAGATCTGGGTTTGTCTTAGAACTAAGCTGCTAATAGAGCCACAGGAATGAGCCTTTTACCTGTTCTAGATAAGGTGTTCACCAACACGTGGCTGAAGGAGGCTACATGAGATATCAGGGACATTTAACACAGGAGCTTGGTGGTCATGCAACCGTGGCGTAGCTTCTTCATAGCCCATCTTCAGCGTTTTACTTCTTTCGACTGTACTTATTCACCAGGAGTCATAAAGGTCCATCAGTGGAGGTTAGCATGCTGAGCTGGTAAAGATTTTATATGATAACCCCAAAGCTTACAGAAAAATCCCACTGGTTTTATGTCAAGTGAAATTCAAGGTTGGCCTCCCAAATGTAATCCCTAAGGAACTCTTCAGGGTTTCCCTTCTTTCCTGCAAGCACAGAGTTTCCTTTAATTGTCCCTGATTATCAAGCTAAACTATGCTAATACCAAATATCCCAGTACGTATTTGCAGATACTATGCATGTTATTGTTCTGCCTACAGCCTCAATAATCCCTATGATACAATAGGAGCACAAGCATTGTTACCTTTTAGAGGTTTGCCATTGTCCTGGTCCATGTGGGCCCCCTGGTTAAGTCATCTGTGGTTCCTGATGAGTAAACTGAAATCTGCCAGTGTTCAAACAGGATATTCTCCAACCTGGTTCATGTGCAGCTCTGAAACAGCTCTGGCATTGTCAGTCCACCCTCACAGATGTCGGTGATGAGGTATCTGAATTTATCTGCTGATTTCACAAAGCCAGGAGGGGCTGCCAGACTCTGTTTAAGTCATTTAGAACCTAACATCTGTATCTTTTCAGTCGTTGGGTGTAGCTCTGGCTATGAAGTGCAATGGCTGTTTAACAGCCCAGTTTTTACACAGAAACCCGTCACAGTGCTCATCTTGTCCTCGTCCAGTTGGCGTTCTCTCAGCTTTCAGAGCCTCAGTGCGACGCTGTGCCAAACACCAGAGAGTGCAGCAACCAGCACAGCACAGCTTCCTCCTTCAGCCTCTCTGTGTGGAAACGTGTGCGTTCTAACAGACACTTTGAGGAACATAAGCTGTTGTTATGGAACTAAATCAGCCCTTCATCTCCTATAACCTGTGCATGTTTAGAGTATTTATCACAGAATGCTTTTACATAGACTGTAGCCTCATTTAGCATGCCAGCTAACTGAGTAGCACTTTGTATATAAACAGTATGAAAAGGTAACTGAAAGGTGACATTAGTCTCTCCAGCTTTGTCATGGAGCCATAACTGCAATCACCTTGATGCCAAAAACGCGCCGCGGAGATGAAGTGACACATTTTGCCTGTGAGGTCAGGTGAGGTCAGGTGAGGTCAGGTGAGGTCAGGCTCAGCGGTGGGGGAGGGGAGCACGGTCCTACGGAGCTGTGTTCATATCATATTTCACGAATCACACCTGTTACATCATCGACTGTCGACTCCCTGAGTCGGTCCTTCGGTGATCACGTGAACGACTGCATCACAACATGTTAAATTTGCTGCGTCTATATTTTTACATCATTAACGTGTCGTAAACCAACGCAAATATTTAGAATATGACATGAACGCAGCACGAGCTCGCCTCCATCCCATTCACACCTTCACTCCACCCACTCCTGTTCTGTATGTAGCATGCCTGTTTACTAATCACATTATGCAAAAAAAGAATTATAAAAAAGCCTGGCTCAGTGTCAGTAAGAATGCTAGCTTCCCTGGTTTCTGCTGTAGTAGTGTACTCCAACACGGTTCGTATGGGTTCTGCTTGCGCTACCTCTCAGAGTTGCCTACAGTGTTGTGGCTAACTGCACATCACACGGTTCCACCAGTTATTAACCGACTGTTAAATCTTCTGTGCTTCTGTTTCTGTGGGATTTTCACTGCAGCCATTGTGATCACATTCATGTGCAGGGTTTTGATTGTGATGTCATCGACCGTCCTTCCAGTTCAGCTGCACAATTCGTGTAAATAGAAGCTGCTGTCGTATCTGTGCGAACGGAAACATGTCGTCCAGCAATCAGCTGACTGACACTGAAAAACGCTCTGAGGAAGATTTGGTAACCAGCATTCATCATCTTTAAAGAAACATAATACTGTTGTTTTCAGTTTAGTCAAAATTATTTAGTTTATTTTATTCAGATCACTGCATGTGATTATGATAATGATGATAAAGAGTCAGATAAGATGCCAAGTTACAAGAGAAATTAAGTCTATAAATCTAAAATCTTTATGTGACACTAATTCGTTTTTCACTGACGACATTTGTGAATCGTTTGAATGTTTAAATAAAATAATTTTTCTTCTAAAGGATCCAGGAAGTTATCATGCTAGCTTAGCACCAAGCCCTGAAAGCTTATGAACATTATTTGAAACATAACCCTGTTTAATGTGATCTGACTCTGTAACGTTATATACTGATGGAAAATCAGTCCACAGTGAACACAGGCCTCGTTCTTCAGTTTGTGCTCCCGCTCAATGCAAGGAAGCTAAAATTCTCCTCGCTAGCTAGCTAATCCTGACGCTAATCAGAAGCAGCGTGTAAACATATGTAAGTCTAACTGCTTTATGGAGACACTGACGTGGATTTCACTGAGCAAACGTGTTTAAAGTTGGAAAAAAAATCTAGATTACATAAAATGATCAGGAATTTTTTTATGCTAAGCCTAGCTTAGCATAAAATCTATAAAGACGAAGCTCTAAATTAGTTAGCTGTAAATCCACTTTCCAACAAGAAATATTAAAAACTATTTTGCATTATAATTTAAATTAATGCTAATGTTTTAACATTGTTTACACATGTTTTACACTTAAGTAAAGGCCAAAGTGAACAAAATAATAAAATGGGATTTTATACAGTTCTGCTGATTATGATTATGGTCTGTGGATATTTGACCAAAAAAATCAAGGTTTTTATTTAGTCTGTGTTTCTGTATTATTTCATGATTTTCTGATTAATAAACATCAAATGAGGTTTTAGCAGATCAAAGCGTTTCGGATGAAACGATCTGAAAATGTTCCTCAGAAGCTGCAGTCAGTGACGGTTGGTTCATCACTCTTTGTTTCACCAGTCGTTTCTTTTGTAAATGAACACCTGATAACCTGATCTTTGTATTTTTATATTTCTATTCTCATTCTCTGGATCTTTTGTATTTACATGGTACTCTACTGTTTGTAATGCTCAGTATAACCTGCTTACTGCTCGCTTTTTTTAACACAGAAAAAAAACGGCAAGGTTGGGGGGGGGGGGGTAAGCATGAGTAAACCAACTTCATTATGTCCTCTTGTTACTGAGTCCTGACACTGGACTCTCTTTGTGCCTGTGCATGCCTTAACTGGATTGCTTTATGGAGCATACTGAATGAGTATGGGTATACACAAATATTTATTAAAGACACCGTTGATCTTGACTGTCGATGCTGAGTATCTGATCATGTTTGAAGGGAATAAAGCCCACGTTAAATACGACCTGCTCATGAATCTGCCTCAGCAGCGCACAATGAACTGGAAGCAGCCCAAGTCTCTGACACCACGTTCATCTCCGAGGCCCGAGCATCGTTCCCGCCCGGTGGGTCGTAAAGTCTGATGCAGAAAGCTTATTGACTCACTCTGAGTAACCTCTGAAACTAGTGACAGCAGCAGCAAGTTCGATCCGCGTCACCGCTGCAGACGTCAGTCAGACCACACACAAGCTTATTTCACACATTTACATCGTGTTTTTGTTCTCGGCTGAGTTCGAGCAGCAAACTTTAATGTGATGACGTGAAGTCCTGAGTCAGTTTATCAGAGCCGTGAATCTAACAAAGATCAAAGCAGTCTGTTTTTAAATTATGAATCATGTCAAAATAAATCAAACTACTTGTCACGGTTTGCTGTGTGGAGGGGGGGTCGGGCCCAAATGCAGGACGCATGAGACAGGAGCTAAACTCAACAGCCTTTAATTGCTGGAGGCTCCAAAGTACCAAACAAAACAAACCAAACTCAACCCAGACTGAAACAAACATGCTAAAGTCAGAAGCTGGGGAGACGGGCCAAACAGGACCACTAACCCGGGGAACACAAACACAGGGGGGGAAACACTGACGACAACGCAACAAAGAGCAGAGACAAACTGAGGGCTTAAACAGACACATGAGGTCATCAGGACAAGTGGACACAGCAGGGAACACAGCTGACTCAAAGGAAACCAATAACACAGGAAGCAAAACTAAACATAAAGCACGAGACTATCAAAATAACACAGGAAGTGACAGACCATGAAACACATGCAGACTGAACACTAAAGGAGGGAAGCTGAACTGTGAAATTCTGGGATTTAAACTTATAACTATGCTAGCTAACATTAGCTTAATTCAATTCAATTCAATTCAATTTTATTTATACAGCACCAAATTACAACAAACAGTCGCCTCAAGGCGCTTTTTATTATAAAGTAAAGACCCTACAATAATTACAGATTAAACCCAACAGTCAGAACGACCCCCTATGAGCAGCACTTGGCGACAGCGGGAAGGAAAAACTCCCTTTTAACAGGAAGAAACCTCCAGCAGAACCAGGCTCAGGGAGGGGCAGTCATCTGAGATTAATAATAGCAGTA
>VOQJ01016728.1:0-13488 GCA_015052665.1 Apistogramma diplotaenia | reverse complement strand
AAATTTTAATTTTTTTGGGGGGGTAGGGGGGGGGCAAGATTGGGGGGGTTGGGGGGGGGGTGAAAGTACTTGGATGAATGCTGGCATTGTCTGCTGGGGCAGAAACACTCACACTTTCTCTTTCTTGAGCTCCTCTTGAAGATCTTGTGTAAACCAAAAATCTGTCTACTTTAGTTTTGATGGACAAACTCCACATTGTGTTTCACAGTACCTTTACAGCCACTGTGGAAAAACTAAACTCATTTCAGGGAATGACCTTTCACCCCTGTTTCTGATTGGCATGCCTAAAAATGCTTAAATCTGCTTCTTCTCGTAATCTTCCTCTAAGACAGAACATTCCTTCCTCTCTTGATATTTATGAGTAAAAGGGAGATAACGTGAGAGAGCAAACAGCTTTCACTCCGAGGTTGTTGCGACATCTTTCGTCTGGTTCTCACCAACTCCAAGGACCAGTTTGATACCTGCAGGTCAGGCCGGCATGTTGGAATTTAGTCTGCGTGTTAATCAGCTCTTGTTAGTGTCCGTTCTTAAAAGTTCTCCATAACACTCATCTCTGTGTTGGCTTCCAAAGACCTTTGGCACCACTTTTGACAAATGTAGAGCTACAGCCTGCAGCCTGAAAGCGTGGCTCTATTTTCTAAAAGCATCTTGCATGCAGCACTTAGTCCCCTCAGTCTTCAAACCCAAACCAAACATGATTTGTTATCATTTTCTTCATTCACGTGGCAAAAAAGTCAATCTTCCCAAGTGTTTACTGTGCGTTAATACTGTGCGACATGGTAAAAGCTACTGAGGAAAACCTGCCTATGTTATCCCTTTAGTCGGTTCCTGTTTCCATCAATATTTTAAAAAAAAGGTGTATGTACTCACAACTTCAACCAAAAACAGTGACAGACAAAAAGCTGTTTTCACATTTCTTGGGCTGGTCAATATTTTCCAGTTTGGAAAAGAGACGCCTTTTTATATGAAAGAAGACTGATGGAGTGTGAGATTACGGGATAGTAACTAAATAAAGATGTTGGCTAACCAGGCCTGTTTTTAGACGTTCCTGAGAGAAGAGTGTGTGTGTGTTTTATTGTATTTGGGGTGGGTTGGGGGGTGTTGGAAGGAGGGTAAAAAGGCAGCACAGGAGGAGGAAGACATTATAGGTGATTTTCCACCCTGTCTGCACTGCTTAAAACATTTGCACCTTGTGGGGTTTTTTTTGAGGTTTCCACACAAAGCCGGTCCTGTGTGCCCTGATGCAGCCCAGGAAGCAAGATCTGACATAGGAAAGGGTGTGATGGTTCTCCAAGGATACAGTAGCTGATGTGGTGCCATGGTGGCGTCAGCATGTTATCTTTATGTTTCAAGAAAGCTTAACTTGGATGTCTTTGAAGATGGAGACAATAATGGAGGGAGTGATTTTCCCCTTACAGCCAAATGATGTCAGTCAGACACACAGATTCCAGCCACCTCAGGTCAAGCTGTCCGATCCATGTGAGCTCATAAATGGACACATTGTGTTTTGATGGCTAATAGATTCTGGATCATGAGTGCCTTTTTGAACTCCCAGTGAGTTCAAACCACTATGGTCACTCATGTCCACCCTTTTCCCCTCTAAGGAAAGCGAGTAGTTTTAACACACGCAGCTCAGGCACCAAGTCTAAATCAGGGTTGCTCCTGAACAGTGGCATAATTATCTACTACTGTTTTTATTTTTAATGTACAGTCCCAGGCACTTTTCGGAAGACGTGAGGGCCAGCTTTTTCCAGCTTATGACTCCTGTCTTGATGGGTGTAATGAAAGAGGCTTTTTAGCAGCAGCAGCAGCAGTGAGGGTTTTTTTTTCTTTCTTTCTTTTTTTAGGAATTCCTTTGACGTGACATTATTAGAGGAACACACTTGTGGGCCAGGGTGGGTCAAGGACAAACAGAAAGAGGCCACTGTGCAGATCTGTCAGTAGGAATGAACAAATGAGAGAGGAGGAAGAGGGAAGAGATCAAAGTGGACCACTTTCACCATGACATCACTGAGAGAAAAAGTTCCACTTACTCACTTTCTTTTTTTCTTTCCAGAGCATGTGCTTAACGTGCTAGCTGTGTTTCATGTAATGTGCACCTGGACTGGGTGATTTCCTGACTGGACTGGAAAAACTGAATTACAGTCCAAACGATGTGTTAGTGGGTTTTTTTGTTTGTGTGTTTGTTTTATCAGTAGAGCAAAAATAAATCTTTTTTTTAAGCTGAGATTATGGAGCAGCTCAGTCATACCTTCATCTCAACATACAGTAAAGCCATTTTGTGACCTGTGTGTCCACTTAGCTTCTAATGAAGCAAGTTTTTGTCCATCAAAGCTCCAGTGATTGAAAGACTTAAGTGTGCGAGGTGGAGAGGTTAATTTGTAGGTGTAACAACATTTTTTCTGCCAATCAGAGTCACATAAATCAAAAGCACCCTCTGACTCTGTAACATTTTTGTGTTAAAGTTTGTGTATTTTTTATATATATATATATATATATATATATATATATATATACACACGGTATATACACACACGCATCTGGCCCATGTTCCTGGTCATCCCATCCCTGTTAATTTTGGCATACTATCCTAAAATAAAGATGTTCCACTGAAAGCACCGAAAAAGACACAAAAACCTTTCCAGACTTCCTGGAATTTCTCAGTTCCTCGGATTATCAATCAGAGCGCTGGCTGGTGACCTCCGAAGCAGAAGGAAGTGGGTGCTCGCCTCACAGGCAGGCAATTATCCATTTAGACAAACTTTCCCACGGTGGGTTTCTCATCAAAGGCGCTGGTGTTAATACTTTCACTTAGCATAGCTGCCACAGCTATTATTAGCAATAAAAGGCCTTATAAATCAGCGGGTGTATGCAGTTTCCTTCACTATAGTAGGTGACTGTAATCCCAGTCCTGTTCTCATTTATTATTAATCTGCAAGTAATTAAGTCTGTTTTTCTCAAGCTTGAAAATATTTATTAAATTAACTTTAGTGGTGGAAGTCCTTGTTTAATTAGTTATTGATGGTATACACATTACAATTTGGAATTTGGTATTGTGCTGAGAATGCTGCAAGATTAAGTGCCAACTATTGCTGTGGCGCTGTGTCCCATTCTTATGAACACCATTTAAAATAAATGTATTAAGGCAGTTTCTTTTAGGCCATAAGTTAGTATTCACACGCCAGCTATGACAGCATTTCACATATGATGTCTGGTAGATAAACTGAGGTACTGACTTTTTTTATAGCCTGAAGATCAAGACAGATGGATACAAACTGCAGTTTCACTGACTGGCTGAGGAGTACAACCAAAAGGTAGTTTTGTTGTTCAGTGACCAGTCAGAACCCCAAAAAAGGGAAAAGACTTGTGCAATATAATCTTGAAACCTGTGGTGGTTTATTGCAGCTTTTCCTTTCCCTACTGTTAACCTAAACACCAACCTGTGTGTAATACACTCAATGCTCAAACCTCTCACGATCTATAGAAGCTCGTAAAAACAGCTAGTCTCCCAGGTGTTCAGAACTGTTTTCTCATTCATTTAACTGTTGCCAGATATCATTTTTTTCTGCCTCTGACCCTTCTCGAGAAAGTTGTGGCACTGCTTTACGTGCACTTTGTCACAACATCATTTCTGCATCAGTGGCGCCAGCCCAGGCCTATTTACATACCTGTGACTCGAGCTGGGGGCCCAGATGAGAAAAGCATGCAAATGCACATTTAACTTGGCACTAACATGTTCCCACATCAAGAGCACGTCGCTCAGAGCAGCAGGGCGGTCCAGCAGCTCCTACACAGGTTGCTCTTTTTAAAGCAGGACAGACTGAGTGGGAGTTATTCATCTCTACAGGTGTTTCTTTGAAATTCATGAGGGAGGAAAATTTTACTCGTGCGCTACAAGATGTACACTTCTGAATGTGCTTTAAGATTTGCTTTTCATGGCGGCGTGTTTGTGTTGCTGATTTTAAATCTTGCAGAGTTTTAGCTGCGCAGATAAAATCTTTCTGCTGTGCAGTTTCACGCTGACCCCTTTTTAACAAATTTGCAAATTTGCAAATCGACTTGCAAATTGAAAGCAATTCACTGTGACTGAAAGCTCAGTTTCCCAGCAAACAAATTAATACTTGTAATTTGTGTAACTTGTTTAAAAGTTACAATCCTTTGTTTGAAAAAGGCAGATTTCTCAAGCGAAGACGTGACATGTTGTGATATTTGCACTCCTGTGGAGAAACATTGTAGCTAATAATACAAAGAGCTGTAGATGGTCTCAGTCCTTCATCATTTGGATTTAACTACACGTGACTGTCTCTATGCCATGTTTTTTTTTTCCCGGTTGCCCTGAATAGTGCAATGGAAATTTCACTTTAAAGCCATGACTGATTTGTGCTCTGTCATCCTAAGGGAGTGCTTTAACCTTCCACTGTGCACCATTTGATCTATGAACCACGTGCTTTCAATTCAGGATCTTCCCATTTGGACTCACTTGGGGGTTTCACAGTTTGATTCAGTACACAGACTCCTACGAATGCTGTTGTTTTATTATCTCTCCATAAAATGGTAGCGAGCATCTCATATCGCTGAATTCAGGTGCTTTTAAACATTTATGCCCACACTTGCTCTTGAACAGCACATTTAAGTCTCCTGTTTACAGGGGTCCCCCAGACTGTGCAGCTCCACTCTAGAGGACTCAAAGCTGTCTGATTTTGCTGGTGTAGCTCCTGCCTCCCTCCCACGGGCCCTCTACCCTGAGCCAGGTTGTCCCTGAAGGTATGATAACAGCTGGGGACAGAAAAGGCAGGGAGTAGCCGTGGCCTGCTGGTACTCTGAACAAAGTGGTTATCAGATCCAGTACTGACAACAGTGTCTTCCTGAATTATCTTGAACATTTCTGAAGAATGCAGTTGCATGTGTTACGCCATCATTTAGAAGGAAAAATACTTCCTCTGATACTCTTCAGACTGCACTTTAGTTTTAATGGCTATAACTACTTGTCATTGTGGATCTACAAGTAAGTATGTAAGTGTACATAATGGTTGTGTAAGTTTTCAGTTTGGGTTTCTTTCTGCACGGTTTTTCAAACTGTTCAAAACCTTTTAAATTAAATTGCATTCAGATCTGCACTTGCTAGTATTTGCACTAGGAATGGGCTGGCAACCGAACTCGTGACACAAAGCACTTCACTGCTTTTTATATGAAGCTAATCTTGATTTTCAGAACACGTGTTTTTGCCAGTTTATCAACCAGCTCATTACATCTTTCATGATGTACAGTTCTTGGAACTCTACAGGGTGGGAGTTTATACATCAAGGTGTCTGCAGAAAAGGTTATCCTTGTATAAATGTGGACATTCCCAAGCTCTGTCTCACCAACCCACCTCAGAAATGAGAATAAAGAACACAGGATGAGACATTTGCTGTAACAAATGTCCTTTATGCTAAGAAACATGAATCAGTGCTGAGTGGCAAACAGAGGGTTGGGTGTGTGTGTGTGTGTGTTTGTGTGGAGTTCTGTTTTTGGCAGCCAGATCAGGCTGACCTTCTCTAATGTTGGGGTAGAGGTTATGAAAGAATGGGGTCTGCTTTAAGTTTGCACCTGCTGGCAGCATGATGGATGAAGACAAATCGCATCAGCTGTTTCTGCAGCTGATTGTTTCATTCCAGGGGACATGCAACAGACAGCAGATATTGTCTCCAAGCTTGTCTATTTTCACCTTTCTGTGTCTGTCTTTTGTTCTCTCATTATCATTCAGTCATTCTCCCAGCTTTCTACTCAGTTCCTTCTGTCTCTCTTTCTACTGCAGCTCAGTCACAGTCAAGCATTTAATTTTATCTTTTTAGAAGTAATTTATGCCTATGTTTTGCCTTTGTTGGTTAGTGTGTTTATAGGCATGTAATACAGGTCACAGGACAGCACTTTAAAAACTCCAGGTGCTTATCTTGTTTTTGTTAAACAGAGTTCCTGGGGATTCGCGATGAGCCAAATCCAGTGCAGGCTGTTGTTTTAAAGCACTTTTGTTATGTTGACTCTATACCTGAGAGACATGTATCCATGTTGAGGCTTGCGCGTGATGACTGTCTTATCTTTATGGCAACGGGCTCGCTCTGATAGCTGAGTTCAAATTGACATGTTTTAGAGATGGCATTTAAAACGGCCAAGATATCCTTAATCTTCTCCTCGATCCATTTCATTTTTTTTTTTACTTGTTCATTTTGTTTGCTCCTGTTTGGTTCAGATCGGCGACAGCAGACGTGTTTTGTAATGCCTCAGCCTGGAAAAAAGTTACAACTAAAGAAACCAGCTTAATGTACTGTATACCAAGAAGGGGGCACGTCCATTCTGTTGTAAATTATTACTGCTACGTCAGCGCAGTGACTGGATGGTGCTAGGCCCCTTATGATGATGATGATGATGATGATGATGATGGGGAGAAATTCGCTGTTGGATGAACCATGTGACCTTAATCTTAGCTTTTTTCCATAAAAAATAAATGTAATATGGGACATTGTTCTGCTGGAAGCAGCCATCAGAAGATCAGTACTTTGTGGACATAAAAGAGTCGACATGGTCAGCAACAATGCTCAGTGTGTGCCACACCACTGCGCCATTACCACTAACTTGAACCACTGATACAGGGCATGATGGGTCCACTCTTTCATGTTGTTTATGCCAAATTCTGACCCTACCATCTGAATCTCCCAGCACAAATGGACTCTTCAGACCAGGCAACTTTTTCAAATTCTCTCGTCCAATTTTGGTGAGCCCGTACCTCATTTGTATCCCTGGTTTCCTGTTTTTAGCGGACAAGAGCAGCATCCGGAGTGCTCTTTGACTGCTGTAGCCCATTTGCTTCAGTGCTTGTGTGTTCAGAAATGCTCTTTTGCATACAATCCTTGTAACGAGGTGTTATTTGAGTTACATTTTCCCTCCTGTCTGCTCCAGCCTTATCAGCTCAGTGGAAAATCTCAGTAGATCAGAAGCATCCACATCCTGATGCTCAGTTTGAACATGTTTATTCAGAGTGTGTACCTTGGAGACATTGGGAGGGGTCACCAGGTTGGTGATTGAGCCTCCAGTTCCTCTCCTCTGTATGCAAAAAGTGCATCTACCAAAGCAGGAAGCATTTCTTTTGAAGTGAACAGAATTCTAGTGCTTTATTATTTCAATATAGGACTTCTAATATCCACTGAGTTCAGTGAGTGTAAAGAACTCATCTGCCAGCTGCAAAACTGACAGCTCTATTTATTGACAGGATGTGGATGGAGACAGTGCGGCCTACTAAATCTGCTTAGTGAGTTTCTCTCTGGCCTAATGAAACAAATTTGAATATATTACTTATTTCAAGTGAACTCAAAACTGCTTGCCAAAAATCCGAGGAAAGTTCTCTGTTTCTTCTGGCAGATGCTTCAGATGAAGGGCTGCAGATTCTTTAACTTTGCTGTCTTTTTTTCAGTTATTTATAATGGAGACCTGTCCATCTGTTTTCTATTGAAGAGATAACATGAAGATGAAAAGATATTTTTTCTGAATTCTGCTGTAGACCTGAGTAAAATTGGTAAGATTATAACCATGTTTGCTTGGGAGATGTTAACAAGCTCATTAAGCCACACAGGAGAATCTGTGTCTTTAATCCCATTTCAGTCTCAGTGCTTTTCTGCTGATACTATCATTTTAATAACCTCTCATTCCTGTTGTCCCTGCTCATTTTATTTCTAGCTGAAGCAGCCTGGCAAGGCAGCAGAGGCAGCTCACACCTATTTCCAGGCCAATCCGGAGCACGTGGAGATGGGTCAGGACCTGGAACAATACAAAGACCTGCAAGGCGTCAAGGAAAACCACTTTGTGGATCGAGAAGCTCGGCCTCACCAGGTAGGACAGAAAATTCCATCAGAGATTTTTGATTCATGTCGCTTCTCTGTTGATACATCTTTCTGAACCAAGTCACTGATTATAAATACCCTTATATGAACCCTTATAAAAACAGTTCTGGCCAGAAATTTTACTTTTCCTACTTCACTTCTTTCCCGAAGGGAAAATTACCTCGGCTGTTACTGTTTGAAGGGGCTTTTGTGTTTAATGGCCCCTGCAGTTTAATGGCTGGAAACATCACAGTGGCAGCTGTGGTGAAGCTACAATTGCCACTAAGTGTCTCACTTAAGCAAAACCCAGGCTCCCGATTAGAGAGAGAAAACATGTGAGTCACTCAGTGCAAATAGCCCTTTCACATTCCTGATCATCTGCATTATTTGGTGAATGGATACTTAAACTTTGACCTATAGAAAGCGGATTACTCAGTCAAAAAATATTTTTCCTGAAGAATTTACTATGAAAGTCTTTTTTCCAGCTGTCCCCATCAGGGGAACTTGATGTTCACCAGCGTTTACGTTCATGTTTAAATATTTATGGACAGGCTGCAGGTTTATTTGCAGATGTCATTGTTCTGTGTCACATATTTTGTCTGAAATAATTCCTGTCTTGATTATCGCCTCCTTTCACAGCGGTCCTTCACAGCGGCAGTGAAGTTGTACGATAAGGGCGACTGCGAACAAGCCATCGCTCTTTTCGAGGAGGCTTTGGTGGAATATTATAAGGCAGATGTGGACTGTCGGGCGTTGTGCCAAGGCCCACAGAAGTTTGAGGGCCAAGATCACCTGCGATACCGCTACAGCCTCTATGAAGTCGTATCAGGTAAGAGAAAAGTTCTCGGCACCTTTTCTTGGACAGAAAATAGTTGACACGCAGCATGAAGTCGAGAGCCATGGCACAACTATCTGGATCAGTCGAATTAAATTCATTTTAGGAGGATTGAGTTTGTGCTGTGTGCTTTTAAGAATATGAGTCCCAATAATTGCCAATTTGTTTAATGCTGTTCAGAATTATTATCACAGCTATGCGGTTAGCTCCGGGATTCAGCAGACATGCTTCATAACCATCTTTGGCAGAAAACAGCCCGAACCAAAACCAGCTCTCTCTCCCTCTCCAGGCTCTTTGTTCAGGTTTTTTTTATTGACCTCATTCCACTGCTGCAATTTGAGCAGTTTTTCTTGGCATATTTTCTTAAAGGAACATTAGTTACTGCATGCCTGGGCTCATTAACTACAAATGCAACACGGAACTGTTGGATGTGTTTTGCTTTCTTCTTTTTGATTCATTCAGAAAATCATCCAAAGGCTTCTGTGTCTGAGGCATTTTTTCTTTTTTAAATTTACAAATGAAAGTTAGACTTCCTGCACATTTGTTCTTGGGGAAAAAGTTCACATTGAACTTTAGCTTCCTAATTGCACTATAAAGGTCTCTGTAAGAGTGGCCTTCATCAGTCTGACAGTTGGCAGGAAGGTTAACCACATAGTTTGATCACAAAATATTATTCCGACTGTTTTAATGAGCTCGATAAATAACAACCACTAATCTCACATGTGTAACGTGCTATAAGCTCATTTTGTTTACAGTATGATTTGGAGTCCGGAGCCCTTAATTAACGTAGGCATGAATAATATGGAGGGAGCACATGTGTGTCTATAGAAAATCTCTTCTACTACACCACAATCATAGTGTTATTATTATACGAGTCAGATCTGTGTCGGTGGAGGCTGAGGCGAGCTTTAGCAGTAGCTGCAGCTTAATTGCTGGCAAGTGTGTTTTGTCTCGGGTATGTACAGTATGGCCCAGTTGTATAAACGCTGAAAGACTGCTAATTAGTTTTGGCCAGGCTTTATTTTACTTACAGACGGAGGATTATTTTCCATAGCACCGCTATGGCACAGGCTGTGATCACGATATTTATATTTAAGATCCTCGTATTTTTGTACTGAAATATAATACGCAACGTGACTCGCATATGAGAGAATTTTTAAAGAATAACTTTCTCCTGTCTCCTGCTGTTTAAAATCCACTGACCCAGAAACTACAATCCCTTCGCACGGTTCAGATCAGACCTGTGCTCCTCTGAGACGTTTAAAACTGACTCTGCAGTCTGAGGAAAGTAGTGCTGCAGCTGCTCAAAAATCACCTCACCATGCATGCACATTAACAGTGAACATGCATCCTCATAAAAGCGTGCTCATCCACTCTTCTGGCTCTCCTCTCAGGGATGCACATAAGGAAAGGATATGTTGCACCCTGTTTAATTCTAAACAGATCCACAAAAATTGGACAAGAGGGAGCATGTTCTTCATTTTTATCAACATTTTTATCCAGTTATCTTCAGAATTTGGACACGTTATGTTCTCCACAGGGTTTTTTTTTTATTATACATTACTGGTATTCATCAGTGTTGTGATACTGAGATTAGCTCTTGTTTTTTTCCATTAGACTGTTAGCGTGCAATGTGTGTAAGTCAGAGGTCTTTTTAAACCTGAGCTGATGTCATGCACATGAACCCAGCAGAGAAAATTGCTGTTGACATTAAAGTATACTGCACCAGTGAATAAATTGGCAACAAATGGTGTTAGCTAACTGTATAAGTTCCAGTAACTGTAATATAAACATTCTGATAACCATTTACTTCTTTGAAGTGTGTATGATCATTGTTTATCGCCAGCGTTTACTTTAACTCAAGCAACACAAAGTGTCTGTCTGCTCTGAATGTAAGCAGTGTGTTACGTGGCTGAAAGAGGATCCTCCCCGCCGCTTCTCCCAGGACTGTTTTCACCCCCTTTTTTTTTTTTTTTGTTTTCAGGTTCTGGAAATATGAGTATGTAGTTATAAAAATGTCCAAATTCACTCATCACTGCATGATGGAGTTTTTTGAAATACACAACAGCATCCCAAAATCATGTCCTCATCTCACAGCCAAATGGAGTTTCTGCTAAACTTGTTCCAAATAAAATACTAGATTCAAGATTCAGATTTTATTTTTTTTTTAATTGCAGATCACTTCACTCAGGTGCTTCACTGTGAACACGAGTGTGTCAGAGACCTCGCTACTCGACCGGGCCGCCTCTCACCTATGGAGAACTATCTGCCTCTACACTACGATTATCTTCAGTTTGCCTACTTCAAAGGTAGATGTTTAGAAGTCTCGGCACATGTACAATACATTCAGATATTTGTAGATTGGACCCGTTATTGTAATTTTCCGGTGGATTTCTCTGGTGCTGTGTGAAGCCCTAACCGACAGTGTTTCCTATACAATTATGAACAAAGAAGATGGATACACACCCAAACAAATACATACATGCATGCACAAGAATTCCCCATGACCACAAAGAGCTGCAGACAAGCTGAGTGAATCAGCAAAGAACCGCGCCCTGTGGAGCTTCACCTTGTTTCACATGTATTAATGACATTATCTGGTGTGCTCATCTGTCTGCGAACTCGTGTGGCTGAATTGAATCTTAAGTTGGCGCTCGAGACATGAGCGTTGGCACAGCAACAAAGCTTAGGAGGGAAAGATGGCACGCTGATTAGTTGTGACATCACCAGGTTATACTTAGTGACCCGTAAGCATGTGGTTCCAATAAAGGAAAAAATGGGTCTGTGTAAACACGTTTTGATTCCCAATAGCCACTGATGTGTGGGTGTGCCTTTTTGTTACTGTTGTGTTTATAATAATGGAAATCTTTTTCAACCTTGTTTTTGTTGCCGTTTGAAGCCTTGCTCAGTAGTTTTCTTGATCAATCTCGGTCACACATCAACTAAGCATACATAAAAATGTCCTGTTATCTAAAAGTTGGAGATTTAAGGCAGCTGCAAGGCAGTAATTTAGCTGCCTGTAACGCCCTGTAACACTGTGGCCTCCCCCCTGTTCTCAGCACCACAACACTGGACACTCACCATCACTCAGCGTTCATTCATTATACATTTGCAGCTTATGTGTTTCCTCATAAAATCCGTGACATTTTTCTCTATTGAAGCTTAAATGTCCACACTCCAACTGACCTGAGAGCACGCAGCTGACAGCAGTAGATATTAAACCTCAGCCAAGAGAGGAAATCTTTTGTTAACCCCAAGCCTTTGCAATCTTGTCAAGAATGTTTGTGCATACAGAGGTTCCAGGAAATGTGTTCAGTGAAGGGAGACAGCCCTGCTCAATGTTTGTCTCACTTTATCACTGACATCCTTCTGCTGTAGCAACCCCTGAGCCCTATGTATGTGTCCTGTTTCCACTACACCATCCAGAGCACAGCTTTTGCTCAACTGTAATATGCAATAAATGCATATATGTATGTATATATCTCAGCAGCAAAACACTCTGAAATTGTGTGTGTGCAATTGCAGTATACTCCTATTTAAACTAAAATTGTCATTCTTTCTGCAGTGGACAGGCTGGAGGAGGCACTGCAGTGTGCTCTCACCTACCTTTTGTTCCATGAGGGAGAGGAGTTCATGAAGGAAAATGCTGATTACTACAGAGAAGAGCTGGGACATGATACTGAGCCACGAGAGGTAAGGATCCAATGTTATCACTGGGTAGGAAAAAGCAAAAAAACAAAGTCTGTCTCCAGATAAATGGATTGTTTAGTTACTGTGATGTTAAATTATATTTATTCAAAAGAGAAATGACATGACTGTACTTAAGGGATGGACGGCTTGTGTCTGGCCACTTTACTGGTTGAATAAATAAGATGTTGCACAAGAGAGCTGTGATAATTTATTATGGACTGTTTAAGTACACCAAGGTTGTTTGTGGATATTGCAGTCATACAGATGAGTGGAGGAACATGTAAAACTGGCTGAAATAATTCAAACAAACCACAAATTAAAAGCCCAACTACAGTAAAATACTAGCAATAAGTTTGAAAAGGTTTGCATATTTTAATTATGTGCAGACATGAAGTAGAAAAGATGCTGCTGAATCTGCTCCTGGTTCTATTTTTTTTTAAAGACTCAAGATTGATTGGTTGGCCTGTTGACTCACTGAGATGACCACAAAGCTGGACGGTGTTACCAGATTTGTCAGGACTGGAGGGGAAAAGTGTGGATTTAACGAAAACAGAGGAGACAAGAGCTAGCTACTTTCCACTTGGCAGGGGTTGCCTCTTGAAGGTTGCTTTTCACTTGTGTATGTTCTCGATCCAGCTGGCAGCACTGAGCACATTTCAGTCTATTGGTGTGTTTATGGCAACATATTTTTTTTCCCCCTGTGGGATCTTTTATTGTTATTACGAGTAATTAAAGGGTAAATGTCTGCACGCTAGTGACAATTAAATTTGCAGAGGCGGACTACTGCTCATCAGCTACTTCAGCACTGAGCATTTGTTCTTCCTAAACTCTGATCAGCTGCTTTGAAAGTGAAACAGTGCCTCATTTGAGTAAACAACTTTTTTCCTAGAAAGCCTGTTACTTATTAAAGACAGCAAGGCTCAGCAGGGCTGTGAGACCCTGTGTGTGCATATGTGTCGCTAACATTGCGTGTGTGCGTGCGTGTGTGTGCGTGTGTGTGTGCGTGTGTGTGTGCGTGTGTGTGTGTGTGGTGTGTGTGTGCGTGTGCGTGTGTGTGTGTGCGTGTGTGTGTGTGTGTGTGTGTGTGTGTGTGTGTGTGTGTGTGCGTGC
>VOQJ01016727.1:0-10062 GCA_015052665.1 Apistogramma diplotaenia | reverse complement strand
GCCCTAAAGGAAAGTTTTAAATTGAGAGCGTGTCTGTGTCCTGAATCCAAACTGGGAGCTGGTTCCACGGAAGTGGGGCCTGAAAGCTGAAGGCTCTGCCTCCCATTCTACTCTTAAATACCGTTGGGGCTCTATTTTCCTCACTATTCTTTATCATTGATATTATTTCTTACACCCTACTGATGCTGATGATTGTGTACGTACAGGTAAAACCTGGATCAAACCACACCATAGCTGTGTTTGAGAGGCATCCTGACAGATTCACGCAGTGTAAACATGTAAATCGTGCAGCGGCAGAAAGACGTGTATCAGTGGGCAGGAACAACCGCCGAGTTAAACACTCTCACTTCACTACACATTTACAACACATGAATACATGTATGAACTGCAGCCCCACTGCTGCATGCCTAATCGTTATTTCCCCCCGGTGTGAAAGTGGAAAGAATAGCAAGAGAACATTTGAAATGTCAAATGACTGACAGCAATTGCACACGGAGAATCATTTTGTGCACATAATGAGCAGAAGTAATCCCACAATGACTAAAATATCCTTTCAGCCTGAATAGAAACACAATCACATTCTTATGCTTTAAGCATGATGCTTTCATCCAAAGACTCCGAGCCTGGCAGCAGAAAATAGGTTAGGCAATGCACTAAAATACATTACTGATGGGCCAGTCAACAATCAACTCCCCAAACAGTTTATATATTTGTTTTCACTATATTGAGGCTCAGTCTGAAAACTGTCAGTAATGCATTTATTGTTTTCATTATTTTGAAACAAAACAACCAAAACTGAGAACTCAGTCGTATGCCAGACTAGAGGGGAAGAGCAATCTGACAACTTTATATACTGAAATTACCTTATTTGTGTGCGCAGAAAGCAACATATTTGTAACACATCTGTAATTTTTGCAGATTTATCAGTTAATGGCTGTATTATCACAAACAGATTGTGTGTGACCCCATTCAATTGCAGACTGATGGCAGATTGACTACATGTTGAATGGGAACCGGTTTGAAGACAGCAACTGCGAGATGTCGCAGACTGTGTGTCCCCGTCTTCCAAGCAACCATTTGAAAGGTAGTGAAATCACAAGTTCATGGACAACAGTTAAAATAATTTTCTCCATCCACTGTTGTCTCTAGTGGGACCGCTGCCCAGGTTGCCTCTCCAATGAGTCCCTCATCCTGCAGATGGACTCCAACGTCAGCACCTTGGTTTGCAGCCGAGGTTATAAGAGTTCTTGTTGTACTTTGCAGCGATGGTACCTTGGACATGAACATATTATCAATCTGCTGCAGGATCTAGTTAGAGCACCCCTCAGGCTTGCAGCAGATCTGCCAGAGAACAGAAGGACTGCGTTTGCCACCTGCAGTCAGTCACCTGCCCAAAAGTAGAGGCTCAGCTGAATGACATCAAAGACTCGGGAAGGAAAAAAATGTGACATTATAGGACAGGGCAGGACCAGCTGGTTAGCTGAACTTTTGAGGATAAAATCAGCCTCTATATCTTTAAGCAATAATTATGGAAATCCCATTAAAAAAAAAACCTTGAGAGCTACAAATATTAGCATTAAATTGTTTGGAAATCCATTCAGCAACTGTATAGGTTCTATTTCAGTCTCGAACATCCTGCCTGCCAACTAAGAGCCCCACATTGCCATTACAGAGCAATTTTGCAAAGAAAGAAATACTGTAAACAAAATGTGAAATTGTACAGATACAGACACAGAAGCTATGGTGCATGTATGAGTTATAAGCCACTACCATGCTGTATTGGCTGTAGTGCTTTTATCTTTCCAGACTTTAAGTACTTCTCCATGAACCAGTGAACTTTTTGAATACCTGCAGAAAGCTGCAACTTTTCTTCCAGCCAGTCTGTTTCATTAAAGGCTGAGCTGAGAGTCTGTTGAAATTGACTCGTTTTGTGTTGACTGTTGGGATGCTGGAGAGCTGTGCACCTGGATAAGAAAAATGTGAGCATGTGTACTGTGAAGCAGTTGATGAGATTTTGGTCGGAATCAACTGTCAGAATGATTGAAAGAGATGAAGGTCAAAAATCCCCTGTTGGACTTTAAAAAAAAAAGTTCTTTAATGTCACGTCCAGAAGACAAGCACGACCCGGCCAGCCAGTTTATCTAAGATTACGCGGTTTCTGAATGAAGCAGCTTCCAATTTTATTTTTTAAACTCCAGTTTACACTCCACAAAGCTTTGCTCAATGCCAAACGTTGCCCATTTACAGAAGGTTAAGGCTTTCACGGGAGATGGTACTTTGGGAGAAAACAGCAGATTGGCCTCAGGAAGCTGGCAGAGAGTCGCTTTACAGATTTGAAGGAGTTCAAGGGTAGATAGAAGAAAGCCATACTGTAGCCTCATTTACAGTCACTTTAACAGAAGCAAAGGTTTGAAATTATCACCTGTCTTCATCCAGGGTCAATCAGCTCCCGAGTTCACACATACAGGTGCTGGAAATGACTTTTCTCTACTGGGACAGTGGATCAACACTCGGGGAGAGGGTGTCGTTGCTCTTTCAAGGTGAATTAAAACCAGATAAAATGATTGGTTCACCTGTCACTTGGCAACGTCCCAAAGGATACACTGGCCCTATGTGAGATCCTCCAGGAAGTGCTGGAGGAAGCAGAGTTTCTTTGCTGCTGCCTTCACACCAAGCTGGATAAACAGCAGAGGATAATGAGATGAAATGAAGACCAAGTTGCAGGTGTGATTTATTTTTATATATTTAACCTATCATAATGTGACAAAGTCAAGCTTGGCTGCAATTCCTGCACATGAGCTGCTCTCAGTGCCAGCCCAACTTTACTGATGACTCACACAATACCCTCTCATCTTATTGGCAAATCTCATATAGGCTCCAGTGTTTAAGCTTTGGAGCCCTCCTCCATTAATTCAGCAGGTGAGGGAACCCTAAGATTGGTTGTAGTGGCTCCACTTGAGGAAAAGAATCACTATTTAATAACTATAGTGAGTTTCAGTAGATTTTCTTTGTGTACAGGCTGCTGCTGCTTTGATGTTTACTGCTTGTTGTGGATAAATTGAATTTAACAAGTTGTAAGCAAATGTCTTAACTGATGTCCATCTCATACACTGACAGTATACAGCTTGTATAAATGTGGAGTTCAGTGAATGCATCTCATCATCATCAGCTTAAAACCAAACTCATCTGTGACACCCCGATGTAACCTGTAACTCTGACCATGAACACCACAGCTGCTGAGCACCAGTCCAACACAGAGCTTTACTGTAAATTGACCACAGTATAACAAGCTAATACACCAATAAGATTGTCTTTTAATTGTTATTGTTCCCTCCATTTAGGTTCAAATCAGTTTGATGCTTGAAGGTGTCCTGTGATATGAAATAATAACTTCCCTCAAATGTGTTAAGCCTAAAGTATTTTTACTTTGTTACTTCCCACCTTCACAGAAGACCACAGGTGTCACTCCTGTTAGCTAAGAACAGGAAACTGAGGCTACAAACACACATGCTCACTGAAACTCACCAAAAGTTTGTAAAAACGCTGATGAGTCTGGATTTCTGCTGCAACATTCAGATGGTTGGATCACACATTGGTATAGATAAGATGAAAGCATGGATCCACGCTGCCTCATATCAACAGTTCAGAGGTCTGTAGCAGCTGTGAGATGTCATCATATCAACATCGACCAAAATCTCTGTGGACTGTTTCCAGACTGTTTGTTGAATCTACGCCATTAATATTTAAGGCAGCTCTAAAGGAAAAAGAGTCCAACCTAGTAATAGCAAGGTGTACCTAATAAAGTGGTAAGTGATCAAAGTCTTGGGAAAAGCATGAAGACGGTACAGACGGTAAAAGGTCTGTCAGAGTGATGCTGAAAAGTTAATTCATGCATTTATTACTTGTAGGCTGGATTATTGTAATTCACTATTATCAGGCTGCCCTAACAGCTCCCTGAAAAGTCTTCAGCTGATCCAAAATGCTGCAGCTAGAGTGCTGACAGGGACTAGAAAGAGAGAGCATGTTTCTCCCATATTGGCTTCTCTTCATTGGCTCCCTGTTAAATCTAGAATTCAATTTAAAATTCTTCTCCTTACATACAAGGTCTTGAATAATCAGACCCCATCTTACCTTAAAGACCTCATAGTACCATATTACCTCAGCAGAGCACTTTGCTCACAGACTGCTGGCTTACTTGTGGTTGCTAGGATACTTAAGAGTAGAATGGGAGGCAGAGCCTTCAGCTTTCAGGCCCCTCTTCTGTGGAACCAGCTCCCAGTTTGGATTTGGGAGACAGACACCCTCTCTACTTTTAAGATTAGGCTTAAAACTTTCCTTTTTGATAAAGCTTATAGTTTGATCAGGTGACCCTGAACCATCTCCTAGTTATGCTGCTAAAGGCCAAGCCTGCTGGGGGGTTCCCATGATGCACTGAATGTTTCCTTTCAGTCTTCTCGTTTTACTCTGTTTATACCCTATTGTGCATTTTTCATTGCTTATTAATAATCCCTCTCTCTCTTCCACAGCATGTCTTTTGCCCTGTCTCTCTCTCCTCAGCCCCAACCGGTCGTGGCAGATGGACCGCTGGAGGTTTCTTCCTGTTAAAAGGGAGTTTTTCCTTTCCACTGTCGCCAAGTGCTTGCTCATAGGGGGTCGTTTTGATTGTTGGGTTTATTTTGTAATTATTGTAGGGTCTTTACCTTACAATAAAAAGTGCCTTGAGGCGACTATTTGCTGTGATTTGGCGATGTACAGTATAAATAAAATTGAATTGAAATAAAATCAATATTTTCACCCTGACAACACAGCCACCTGATAATTAAACAAATTCATCCAGCCACTGTCTTCATACCTATAGCTGTTACCCAAGAGAAAAAACTTAAGACAAAAGAAAAACTGTTTTCTAAGATTGAAGCATCTCACCCAGCAGAGAGTGTGAATGTGCTAGCTCGAGCAGAAGAGAAAATGAGGTCTGTCTGGGGACAACGCTGTGTGAGGTGGCTCGCTTCCATACATCTCAGCAGCACAATGCCGCTGTGCTGAATTGTCCCAACCAACTTGTCGCCTGCACCGTTATCATGTGCCCTCCTACATGAAGTAAATAAACAGATTTTTTTTTCACCATCTTGGGTGACTGAATGGAAAGTTATTCAGCCACAGATACCCGAATGATGACTGTACCCTGGGAGTTTTCAGAGATATGAAAATGAACATAACACTCAGTTAGGTAGACAGATTTTCTCAAAACAAAAACACAGAATGAAATAACAAAGGGTCACAACTCCAACATTATGTGGATATGAAAATGGCACCACAAGTCATTGCTAGGGCGCCAGTAGGAAGCAGAACAATATATAGGAGGAACAAAAAGCAAAGCTCATCGGCTTACAGTGACTGAACAGCACAAGATGATAAGGTTTGACAGGTGAAATAACAAGATAGTGAGTTTTAATTGCCCAGTGGTTTTTCCACCTAGACAATTAAAGCTGGTTCTGTCTGATAATCAAATTCACTGATTCTGTGGAACACTGAGCTACATTAAACTATATGAAGAGTGTCTGGATTGGACCATTTTAGACTCAGAGGTTGAAGCCAATGCCATCCCTGTCACTCCTGGTGCTGAGTCAATGTCATAAATGCCTAGTGAAATCTAAAAATAAATATCAATTAAGACTCAAACTATTGAAATCAAACTT
The DNA here is from genome assembly GCA_015052665.1 of Apistogramma diplotaenia. Taxonomy (NCBI): domain Eukaryota; kingdom Metazoa; phylum Chordata; class Actinopteri; order Cichliformes; family Cichlidae; genus Apistogramma; species Apistogramma diplotaenia. Next base: position 4,366 of record VOQJ01016727.1, on the reverse strand, counting down.
CTTCTGCTTTTATCTCAAACTGCATTCTGTCCTATTTTTTTTCTCATGTCTTTTGCCTGGTTATACCATCCTTTAAATTACTGCCATCCTGTGGCTGGAGTTGGCTATTGTTTCTGGAAGCAGGCTTAACTCTGCTTGCCTCTAGAAAGCTACTTTCAACTGTTCTCTTATTCACAGAGGGTCACTGCGACAGGTAGCTCAGCATATTTGATCCAGTAGATTTTTTATGCCCTTCCCTGCTTTCACCAAATTCCCCGTCAGGACGGGCATAAAAAGGGCATTTGTATCTCTTCTCCCAGAAATGAACCAGCAATCTTCCACTTGTTGGGCACTACTGAAATTTGTAGTGCCTGTCCATTTCATAATTTTTTGATAATCTCTAAATACTGAGTTAAACATGCCGCACAGGGCTCAAGGCTTAAAAAAAGAAAAATTTGGCAGATTTTTTCAGATGCGTAGTCCTCACTTGACAGCCAGACTATAAAAATGGTTTTATGGAATATGATGCTATAGTGTAGATTCAGCGAAATATAAAGTATTTAAACTGAGCTCAGTTTTAGCAGTAATATCAGATTGAGAACATCGTCCTGCACATTGTTATTTTTGATACTTTACACAGTGTTGTGTGTAGGGAGGTGCCTTCATAGTGTTTTAATTCACTAAATTTCACTAAATTTCTTTCACTTATGCTTTCACTAAATAGTATTTTGATGAGAACTATGTAAGTAATATTTTTGCAATTCTTCAGCCTTGAATGAATGCAAAAACCTGAAGATGTCCATGCAGAGTGCAGCATATATAAAAGAAAAATAGACAGTTTGCACAAAATCATGAAAAGGTATAAAAACAGCACAGGTTTTAATTTTTAATTATTTATAAATATGTTCTTTCTTAATGTGTGTTGCTCATTGCACAGCACTTTAGTCAGCTTAGCTAATGGCCAACTCATCCTCCACCATCACAATGTGCACAACACACTGATTAAGGCACCAGAAATGGGGAAATTTGTCACTGATGCCAAATATTTCAGGAGCCAATGGCTTAAAGTGCAACTTCTCTTTTAAGTCTAATTTTGGTAAAATGAAAACCTACGAGGAAGGACTGAAAAGTACAGCTCTCTGCAGCTTGTCTTTCTCTTGAACAAAACTTAGTTAGTTAGATAACACAATTTTACAACAAACGTCAATGGCAAAAAAGGCAAAACTTATAAGTTCAGTGGTGTTTTCCTACCACATCCATGTGTCTGACTTGAGCACCAGAGAGAATTATTCTCAAATCCACTCAGAGAGAAGCTAAATTTTAAGACTGTGCAGGAATGAGGAGATGAGTACAAACTACACAGAAACCAGTGAAACTGTTGCTGCCTCAGAATGAAGAGTTTGTTGTACCTTTACCAAACTCACTCTCTAAGCCACAGGGCACCCTGCTGTTCCGGGAGAGCAGAATCATTTCAGATAAGCCATTTTTCTCCCCTGTGCCCTGGTTTACTGCCACACCCTGCCTCTCTGAAAATCTGCTGTGAGATGATGAGAAAAGCAGCCATTTTGGTCCTTTCTGTGGCTCTCAGGTGGCCGCCTCCTCCTTGGCTCTCTGCTCTCTTTGGAAACAACTAAAGCACATTTCCTCCTAGATAATAAATCCAACTCAATAAATATTGTGGAATATGGGGCTCTGGCTTCTGCTGAAAGCTTATTTTCCTCTTTTCATTCTGCTATCCTTTCAAAGCCGTGTCCCTCTGCTGCTTTAATACATCCACAGGTGCTTTACATTGAATTTCATTGTGGCGAGAAAATGCAAACAGCAGTTTTTTTCCACCTCGACGTACCCGTCAACTGGCTGCCGGCTCGGTTCTTACAAACAAATATTGAGTGGACTAAAATCTGCAAACATTTATATCAAATTCTAAATACAGAATATGTCTGGGATGTATGCATACAGGAGTGGATGCTGAAGCCATTTAAACTGCCATACCTATAAAAGTGCAAAATTTTACAATACTAGTACACTGAATAACATTGGTTAATGCAGTAATTTTAAGCAGATGTGGCATTTTTGATTTGTTATTTCAGAATTTCAGGAGAAGTCCACATGCAATTTTCAGAGCTGAAAAACACATTTAACCTCTGTAAAAAACTTTAAAACACATCTATTTAACACCAATTCCACGTGTCACAATCTAAAGTCAAAATCTCATTTCTACAACCAACATGGAGTAAACTGCACCAGTTTAATGTCTGTGACGTAGACGAACACAAACAAACATTGGTACTGTGGGCATAGGAACCGGGATGTGTCCCCCCCCAAATATTGGAGACGTTTGTTGCATCCAGAAATTGCACCGCGAGGAGAAACGGGAAAAGATTCTTATTTTCATGGACTTTTTTTTATGGTGGAGCCATAGAGTGAAGAGATTTTGGTCCTATTGGCTCTACTGCACTTAAGCTGAAGTCCTGAGAGGCTGCAAATGAGAGAGTGTTTTTTGATTAAAGTCAGTACACAACATGTCATGGTCATGGTTATGATGTGGTTTTTGTACACGACTGATATAAATTCAGGGCTGTAAACTTTAAGTTAAAGACTGCAGCCACATAAAATGCTGCAAAGGATTTTTTTTATTGAGTTTTCTACCTTCCAGGCTCAGTTGGAGCCAAGCAATGAAGCTGCGGGCACCCATAGTGATTGTAGGTTTTCTTATCATATCATCATCTCCCTACGGAAGCCCCTAAAACCGTCTGGTTAAAAGTTGCAAAATTTGGCACACTTCCTCAGAAGAGTTTCACTGTAATTTTCACCAAGCTATTTGCCACTACGTTGAGCACTGTAGCGCCTTCATTGGGGCAAAGTTGGACTTGCATTTGTGACTGTAACTTCTGACCCTGAGCCAATTTTGGAAACAGAGCTACTGTTGGAATCCTTAGAGCTAGTCAAGGTCAGCCCACCCTATAACATCATTTTCTGCCATATTTTTGGAAAATCATTAAAAACTTTCACAGGTCACAAAGTTTGCTCAGTGCTCATCAAAACTGACGCAAATCATTTTTAGGCCAAGCCGCAGAAAAGGTATTGAATGGATTTTTGAGACAAATTGGTCAAACAGGAACTAAGCTTATATTTCTGCAACACTTTAATCTATAAAAATCATAAAAATCTAATTTGGTAGGTTTCCTGACATTTGACCTCTAGGAGGCGCTATAATTAGCAATAATGTGTTTGACGGATTGTGTTCGGATTTACAATGAAATTTGTGTGACTGGTAATGCTGTCAGAGGTCCTGAGCTGGATGTTGACTGAATTGATTGGGCTGCCATACTGGATTTTATACAAAATGAAATGAAACTAATTTTGTCTGGTCACAAAAGTTTCAGATGTTCACAAAACTTGTTATATAGGCTAGGATCTTCAGAGCAAGCCTCACAAAAGTTATATTTCCTTATAGTTTGCAGAAGCATTTGCACATAAAATCCCCTCATAACCAATATGGGATAAATATGGACTGACACATGAAGCATTTTTATCCAGCCCCAGAAAACCCTTGCAAGTTCTTTATAATAACTTACTTATTGCAAAATGTTAATTAAAATATTTGATACAGCACTTTTGAAGATGTGCAAGCCAAGTGTGTTTAGGCTACCATGCTAAACCATCCTCCACCCCGATGCAGAGCTGGATGAGTGACTGAAAAAGTTTGATAAATGGGAAAACATTCATCTGTATTGTTATGTTGTTGCTTTTTGTGTGTGTGCAGAATCAAAACTAAACTCCCAATGGCCTGCTTTTTCTTTCCTGACTCATCAGTCATTCATTGGATGTACTTAAAGGTTGAAAAACACAAAGCTCTCTGTGATTGGCCCCAAACCCATTAAGTTTAACTCACAGAAGAAGATGCGGTCGATGGCAGTGTTAACAGGCCCCCTAAATAGCTCAACAAACCGAACCACTTTGTAGCTTCTCCAGACATTTTCTTTTCAGCTTCAAGCTGAAAATCTGTCATTCTCATTCTGCATGGGAAGACTCGCCTCCTCCTTATTCTCATCTTCTCCCACATGAAGATTGCATCTTTGTAAATCAAACAATTTCTGATAAAAGTGATTCAGAGGGCCTTATACGTTAAAATATTCATGAATTTTGAAGGAAAAATTGCAGATGGGAAACCTATCAGTAAATAAGACAATTTTCAAATATTCTCTTTGTGGATTTTGGAGTCAAGAAACCTGAAATCTGAATCCTTAACTGCTTTATTCCAGCTGGATTTTTGTGCCCCCACTCCACATCTGGAAAGGTTTTTTAAGTGTAGGGTAGCCTCGATCTGAATAGTAAAGAGCAGCCCGAACACACACACACACACACACACACACACACACACACA
>VOQJ01016725.1:0-11125 GCA_015052665.1 Apistogramma diplotaenia | reverse complement strand
CAGTCAAGTTCTGTGATGAAGGACAGAGGAGGAGAGGTCATAGCACATCTCACTAGAGCTCTGGGGTAGGATGGATGAGAGGGTAAATGGGTATACGGGCAGGTGCTCAGTCAGAGGAGGGATCAGACTTTGGGATGGGCTCATCTTGGCTGATCTCCGGCTCTGCATTGGCGGGTGAGGGCGGGGGCGAAGGGGGAGAGGGAGGGGAAGCAGGCTCGTCCGGGTTGTCACAGTCGTCGGTCGTCCTCCTTCTCTCCCCTGCTCTCTCAACATCGCTCTCCCCCCGCAGATGGTAGGCAGCCAGGGACTCCTCCAGCACCGTGCGGTACTGCCCCCGGTGGTGCAGGCGGAACTGCCGAAGAGCCTCCAGCAGATGAGCTGCCGTGCTGCCACCTCCCTCCTCACTCTCCTCCTCCTCCTCCTCCTCTCCCCCCGCACAGGCCTGAGGTGACACGCCATGGTCAGACACTACAGGCACACTCCATGGTCAAACACACATGTATAAACAACACCTTACAAGTAGCGGCACATCACACACACAGATATCTAACACACATCAGCATCACAGCGTCAAGAGACATACTTGCACCAGGCGGACAGGGCCATGCAAACGCTACCTCTGACCCTCGGACCAACAACCCATTGTGATATTTGCTGTGTGGTAAAACAAGGGGGCGGATTCATTAGTACCCACAAAGCCCAAAGAAAAGAGCCTGCGAGGCAAGACTCCACTGGCATTAATACAACAAATACATCCATGCTTTTATACACACACCCCTTCACATTCACTCTGGTGGGCTACTCAACACCTGCCACTGATCGCAACTTCAGAATAAAGACATCTGTAAAAATTGTAAAAAAACAAACAAAAAAAACATCAAATCTTTCCTGTTACTATTACAAAACCCAAGAACCTTGTGTGCTATCCCCATCAAAGGTGCCACCTTGTGCATCTCTGGACCGGATATTTTTAGATGTTCCTGTCTGACCACATCAAACATCAACCTGTGTCAAACTGACCCAACATGCATGTCAGTGATTATTGCTCAGGAGATGATTTTGGTTTCCAGTGGAGGAGTCTGCAGTGCCTAAGCCTGAAGCCTGCGTATCAGGTCACTAGTGTGATTCGCTATGTTGCTTGCTGTGAATTTCCTGCCTTGCTCACACTGTCAGTGCTGAGTTCTACTTTAACAACCTGAGTTGCCTGAGAGTGGACATTCACCATAAACAACTTCAGCTGTGGCACCTGAGGCCAATGTGTGCTGTCACTGGGAACAATTCAAAAGCAGAGACTTTTTTCTCATGAGACCTGGCTGATATTCATTTGCTCTCTAACCCACAGTGAAATTTACATTTAAGGGCACAGAGGAGGTGGTCCAGGAACTGCGCGTGTGCACTTTGTCTGAGCGGTCACTCCTATGACCGATGTGGAAACTGCTAGTGGCTCCATAGATCCATAGGGGTTGCATATCCGACGTAAAAGTCTGCCATATCAAAACATGCAGTGTTACCTGCTGTGTCGACAGCTTGTGAATAAGGAAGCAGCTGAAAGCAGTCCAGAGGTGCACAATGAGACAAATTTGAAATATAGCTAATTATATCAGATGTGGGTTTTGGTTGGGGCCAAAACAGAATCATGTTGCCAAGGAAATATTAGACATTTTAATTTTATTTACATAATCACGAGTTACAGATTTCTTAGACAAACAACAAACACAATGCTGCATGAATTGTTGACTAATTAAAGCACATTTTTTGTAAGCAGTTTGCAAACTGGTTAAATGTAACAAAGAAGAATAATTCCTCTAATCTTACTTATTTTATTTACACCGAGTTCCACCTTGTCAAAAATGTGAAGTGGAACAAAACTTGAGAAAACGTCTTTGGAACTAGTTTGTCTGTTGTCCTGATTCTCCAAAATTTATGCACAGATTTGAATAATTGTTTCCCAGATGTGAGGTACTCGAACTAAGATTTTTTTTATTATTGTGCGAAAGAGAAGAACTGGACATTTCAGATTGCATTAAATAAAAGAAGAAAGTGAAGAAAACAAATATCCTTCTGGATCCAACGACTCAATTCATGCACAGGTTTGCAGCGGTACGCGAGAATTGCTTGTTTGCTGTGTGGTGACAACTCAAGACACACATACACACATGCACGCGCACACACAAAAAGAAAAGAGATTCCCAAAGAGGTCATTAAAAATGTTTTGTGTCCAAGCATGAGCAGTTCAAACTGATGAATGAGTCTAGCATAAAAGTACACTATCAGTAACATGAAGTCAACTTTTAATATAACAATAAAGCTAGCAGGTTCCTTTGAATGATTTCCAGTTCCAGGCTTCCGAGATGTTTTCCGATCCAGGTTTACGAAGCATTAACTATATGAAATCAGTGGTTTAAAAGACACACACTCACTGCTGAGAGTTCAGCAGGTTTACATTTTATATACATTCCGTTTCAATGATAAATGTAAAATCAAAATGCACCGCATGGCGCTTCGGTGCTTTTCAACAGAGAATCCAGTCAATTGATTTTCCCTGAGCTTGTCAAGGTTATTCTGTTTAGTCTATCCTCCACCATCATTCACACTTACATCACATTCATTTTCCCTCATTCTCACACATACACACAGCAGCACACAGAAACAGGGTGTCCTTGTCTGGGCTGGTGTTCGTTTGTGAGGTCAAGTCGAGGCTGGGTGAAAGGCTGAGGGGGGGGGGGTTCAGAAAGAGGTTAACTCACCCCTTCTTCTTCTCTGTGAGGGTTCAGCCTGTTGTACACTGCCTCGATCACACTCCGCCTGCAAACGCACAAACATCGCTGCTTAGAGGAGACAAACGGCTCCGAACATAATGCAGCCTCTGTTCAGTCTTAGTAAATGTGCATTGATTGATGACTTAATGGAGTTTAAAGCAACTCAGTCCAATTTTCAAGAATCCACCGTTCATGCATAAGAGACGACATGTTATTATTAATGTGTGCAGTCAGTGATATGATATTTTGAGTGTTTTCTGCATGTGTTGAAGTTTTAAACAGGATGTTTATGCCAGGTTGTTTTGCGTGCGCAACTAATGTGTGCGGCCCCGTGCTCTTCTGTGTTTCATCGCTGAATCCAGGAAGGGTTTTCTTGTCTGATGATCAGAAAAGTGGTTAAATCCCAAATATAAGCTTCCCAAAAATTAAGGTGGGATTTAAAAACAAAGAAACAATATGTTCCCACATTTTAAGGAACCTCTTTGAGAAACAGTTGAGGACTGCGTGTTGATAAATGGCATCTCTGGATATATCTGACAGCTCAGGTGGAGCATGGAGCTGCATTATTATAAACTACTGCACGATTTAACCTTTAAATCTGTGCTAACCTTTGGCCTGTAGGATGTGCAGAAGAAGAACACAAAACCTTATTTACAGTCAGACCCATCTGATCCCTGTGTTAATGAAGTTACAGAAGCACATGTGTAAATACTTGATTTTAATTTCCCCCTGCATGCCATGTGACAGTGCCAGTATTTAATTAAAGTTAATATTACCTATTGTAAGATTCAGGCACGGTGACACAGGTTAGATCTGTCCTATTAATAGCTGTATTTTGACAGGCATTTTAATATGGTATGTATTAGCTGTGATGCTGCTCGAGAGAAGAAAAAAACGAATTCCTGTGCGCAAATGTGACTGAAAACCAGAAAAAATCCAAACGAATCTCACTGTAAGAACTAGTGAAAAGGAAGTTTTCACAGTCTCATTTAAAAACACAACCCTAACCCCATCATTCAACAGCTTATTCATCCATGTTTATCAGAAATAACTTGAACTGATCGTTTTCTGTACGGCTATCAGTCTCGCGCATCATTGTGAAAGAATTCTGATCCACTCTTCTTTACAATACTGCTTTGATTCATTCAACCCACGGCCTTTCAATCAGTTCGAGGTCTTGACTTTGACTGAACCACTGCAACAACTTGATTCTTTTCTTTTTCAGCTGGTTTGCCGGTGTGCTTTACATCCCATTCCGGGCGAAACCTTAGCTGTCGGGCCGATGACCTCACATTTGACTCGAGAATCCTTGAGTATACAGAGGAGTTCGTGGTCACCTCGATGAAAACATGGTGCTGTAGTCCTGTGACTGTAAAGCAAGCCCAGATCATCACCCCTGCGCCACTGTGCTTGACAGATGTTTGTGCTGATAAGCTGCGTGTCGTTTTTTGCCAAACCACAAACAGCACTATGGCCAAAGGTTCTGACCTTGGGGTGAATTTGCTGGGATGTCCTCACCTGGGAAGACTGTGCCATTGTGTTAACACACCTGAATGCTCAAGACCAGCAAAGTGCCCAAACTTCTGTTATAAAAGTAGTCACACTTGCTGATGATGAATTAATCAAGTTTATTTGATTAGCAGCACCTGGCAGCTACTTATCCTCTTAGCCTATGAAAGCATTAAGGTGTATTTGGGTTTTCAAAGGACTGCATAGAGTCCTGTGAAAACTGTTTCCGACATGGCTCATGGTGCCTGTTGCTTCATCCACATTAAGATCAGTTTTGATGTTAAATCAAAATACCATTGAGGTGTCATTAAGGTCAGAGCTTGGTTCTAAAAATTCAGGAGTCAGACTCAATGAAAACCTATAGCAGGGGTCTCAACCTCCCGGGCTGGAAGTGGCCCACAGGCTCCCTGCTTCTGACCTGCTAAGTGATGTCAAAAATATAACACAATTTGGCCCTTTAAGTTACTTTTAAAAATTTTGCTTTCCCCTCCAATTAAGACAACCATTTCACATGTAATTTAAATCGAAGTTTCCCCGGTAATAAGGCCATAGGTAAGGGGCCGGTCTCACCAATCAGAGTGCAGCGTTTAGCAACACGCGAGCTTAAGGCACAAACGTGCACCAATACACTGAGTGAATATACAGTGAAGTGTGAACATTAAAAAAAATACAGTTAAACACATGTCTGTAGTTTACACGACAAGTTTGCATCCAAAAGATTGGCACAATGTTACAAGGATTCTGCTGATATAGCTGTATATCCATACACAGTGGATCAATGTTTATTATTACATTAGAAAAGATCACAGTTTTTACACTGGACCTATCAATTAGTTTGTTGTATTTATGAATACTCTGTCGGGTGAACATTGTGCAGAGTAACATAGTCCAATAAACTTCATATTATAATATATATATATATAAATATATATATTTTTGTATATTTACTTGCTGGCCAGGCCTCCACCAGGGGGAAGATTGGGGATGTTCTCTGTGGCAATGCTCCTTAGGACAGATACCAGGTCAGGGACTCCTGCCTCCCCACAGTTTCCCATAAGCTCTGCAGACAAATACAACAACATAGTATATTACACCACCTTTCTGTACAGAGGCTGAGAATTCACCCACAGTAACTCAGATAAACTGTTGCTTGCTTCTGCACTCTGCACTCAGTAGCATATTTAAAATATTTGTGCTACCCAAAATAATCCCTATCTTGTTCATGTTGTAAAGAGTGAATCTAAATGATTATATAGGTTTTCAGTCATCCAGGTAATGGTAGTAAGAGCTTGGGAAAAAAGAAAGAAAAAAAAAGGCAACTGGACTTCTTTAGGTTTTTGAAGATGTTTAACCTCTCATCCAAGAGGCTTCTTCAGTTCTAAAACCAACAAGTGGAGAGTCCCAGATATTTAAAAACCCCAGAGGTGGTTGTTGACCCACTATTTATCACCTCAACAGGACAGGACTCAGCTGATAAACAGCACTTATTCGAGGATGCTGATGTTCACATTTTGGAGTAGGAAGACAGAAAGGGGAGTTAAAGAAGCATCTATTTCCACCATCATTAAACAGAGGTAGCGGCTTATGACAGCAGCTGTCAGCCACCTACAGCGCAGTCTTCAGATCCCTTCCCTGGCACCTCAATCACCACTCACACCTTATTTCAGGAGATGTCAACAGGTCACATGAGAGGCAAGGCCAACGCCTCTCAGTGGTTTCGCCCAAAACCCCTGCCAGTATTGACCAACGCCTTTTTTCACGCTAGGGCTCATGTGATGACGCACATGATTAATAGTGGGCCAATGACCGCCTCTAAATGGGAACAACCCCCACTCGGGTTTTAAATACATGGGAGTCTCCACCTTTTGGTTTTGGAAGTGTAGAAGCCTCATGTGTGAGAGGTGAAATGCCTTCAAAAACTTTAAAGTCCAGTCACCCTTTTTCAAGCTCTTGAGACTGTACAAAATGGAAGCACTTATGTGAGCTTGTGTTTCACTTGACCTTTAGAAAAAGGTTGAACTATGACTAAACAGCACACGAAAACCAACCACAAGTTTCAACCACAACATAAGCGCCGTTGTGACAGATGTGACGGTTTACTTACTTAGCGTACTTGCAAAACAGGAAAGATGTTGGCATATTTAACAATATCAAGACTATACTGCTCAATCTAATAATAATAAACACCGTACATATTGTCAGTAATGTTAGGAAAGATATTGTAAAAGTCTTTTTTAATTAAGTGGTTCTCCTTGAACTTTCAACTGAAAAAACCAAAACATAAATAGGAGCCAAACTAAACCCGCCATTGAATTGCTACTGCTACCAAATAAATAAATAGCACGAGGATCATTTAATCATTCAAAATTGTAACTGAAGTTAAAATTCAATTAAGTACACAGTCAAAGCTTATGGGGTGTGTGTGTGTGTCTGTGTGCGCTCAGGGTGCTGACCCTCGACACGAGTTTCCAGATATTTATCCAGTTCCTCTTCCTTCTTCACGGCCTCCTCTGAGATCTTTGGAGCTGCGGAGAAACACACCAGCACCACACTCATATTGTCCCTGCTCCCCTGCAGAAAAACAATGAAGAAGAACCTTAGCGTTACATAGAAAAGGTGCACTTGTTTTCTACACCCAGGACAAATATCTTGACAATCATGTAAGGAATACATTTAGAGAAGCCAGTAAATAAACAAATAACAAAATCAATCAATTAATGAGGTAATTGCTTTAGCTAAAAAAAAAATCATTATACACCTTTAACACTTATTTTTGACTGTCTTTATGGGCATTTGCTGCATTTCACTGGCAGGAGGGCCAGTGTAAAACATTAGACAGCATATTAACTGGCCTTTATAGGACACACACTTCCTTGGCCTTCAATCAAATGGGCAGCCACTTTGTCATTACCTTGTTAAAGTCCATGTGGTCACAGTAACTTACAGTAAGCGTACACATACATGACAGAAAGCCGTGGCAGCATGTAGCCATTACTTGAAATAACCGGCCCATGAAGGGCAGACAGCCATTCCTGCTTTATCTTAAATCAATAGCTGAGAGGGCTGATGGATATTAACAGAATTTAAAGCACTAGTGCATTATTCATCACCTTATTTCTTAATGTGAAATATAAAGCATTTTAATTATTTAGATATGAATTATTTTCGTTACACTGCGACGCATTTTCATAGCAATAGGTTTCTATTAAGAACTGTGGCAGTCATTTCCCACAAATACACTTCACTTTGGCGAGCTGCCCAGGCATATTAACTGCCACACAAGTGTTTTTGGCATCTAATTTAGCAAATCCATCCAAGACGACACCATCCATAAACTACTGGACAATAATTCACATATACTGTGAATGTTCAGTGGCTGCTAATCCAGCTCTGGTCTTTCCTGTCTTCTGCTTACCCATCGGCTGGCTTGCTGGATGGGTGTTCTTGGGACCCGTTTACACGAGAGCGTTTTCAGTGGAAACTGTGTCGTTTTGATGCGTTTCGGCCTCCTGTTTACAGGAGATGGTGTCAAAACTATACTTTACCAGAGTGGAGCATTTTCAAAACACTCCAGTCTCCGTTTCCGTGTAAAAACGAGGGCACTGGCGTTCCAACGGTTCTAACTTATTCATATGTAACTACTCCGAGTTCACTGAGCCTTCAGCGTGAAACAATCCAAACCAGCTGCAGTTGGAGACTCCAATACTCCCGGATTACAGTACAGTATTATTAATAGGCACATGCCTGTAATACTGCTATTGCCACAAATAGAATCTGTGGAATTCTCTGAAAAGCTTTTGTTCTGGTCATTGTTTTCTCAACTCTAATAACCCGATCCAGAATATATGAAAACCTTTCAAGATTCTTTCACTATTTAAAATAACCAGTCATGCTCAAAAACATGAGCAAATCAGACTTATAAACTGAGTATTACCATATACACTCACCAGGTTAGCTTCATTATTCATACAGCAAGTAATGTTTCAAACGTTCCACTCGTGTGCAGCACAGCTCTGCCCCGTGGACACACATTAAGGTTACATTTCTGCCTTTAAAATAATCCTATCAGCAAACGAGCTCTATTTAAAATCGGAGTCACTTTCCACAGATGTAAAGTTAAATACAAGCTGATAAGCAGCTATCTTTATGCACACCTTAACACCACACTGTAAATGAAAAACAGCTTACCTTATGCAGGCAGGTGTCCACCACTGAGTTACAGACCTTCTCAAGGTCGTCACACACCAGCAGCCGTGAGCGGACAAACTCACACAGCTCCTCGTTGGACATGACGTCCCAGATTCCATCACACGCCAGCACTATGAACTCGTCTCCTTCGGCCACCCGCTCCAACACACACACCTCAGGCTCAGGGCTCACCAGTTGCTCTGTGGGGCCCTTACCATCCACACATTTGTAGTCGTAGTCACCCAGGGCCCGGGACACAGCCAGGGAGCCATTTACCCTCTGGATCATGACTGAGCCGCCAGCATTCTGGATGCGCTCCTTTTCACGTGGGTTGCAGGGCTTGTGGTCTTGGGTGGAGAAGCCCACCTTGCTGTCTCGACTCAGCACAGCCCGCGAGTCACCGCAGTTAATGAAGTAGAGGTGGGTCGGGCTGAGCAACACGCACACAGCTGTTGATCCGCTGCGGTCCAGGCCCTGCCGCAGGTCAGCGAAGCTGCGCATATACTCGTCAATGTTCAGGAAGCCAGAGCGGATGCCGTCCTTCACGCCTTCCACGGAGCTGGGTCCTGAACCAAATTCAGCCCCTCCTGACAAGATGTGCTCCAGCAGGTGGCCGGAACAGTAGTTGGCCACCCGGGAGCCAGCGTGACCATCGTAGACAGCAAAGAAGGACCAGTCAGTGAGTCCATGGGGAAGGCCCACCACAGCTGTGTGGGCGTCCTCCATTTCAACCCTCCAGCCCTGCATGGAGCTTAGGCCATAACGCAGCCCATTGCCCTCACCATGGGCACTATGTTTCTCCGTCTTCGGCTTGTCCAGGAATGCACCCATTGCTGCCTATAGCTAGAGAGTGATCAGGGGAAGAGAAGAAGGCAACTCAGTAAAGAAACATCACACCATTAACAGCAAGGAAAAAGAAAATAATCTCTTTCACCAAGTCAGCAACTCACATCAACACTGAGTTTGTATTCTGGGTTAGAATGGGGCCTGTGGTCAGTGGCTCCCACATAGATTGTACTATGGCCAGCTGCCAAGGTATGTCCAGCAATTAATTTGAACATTTTTCTGTATATTCACTAATAATCACACTTCCCATTTTATTTTTCCCTAATGACAAACTGATCAAGCTGCTATTGTTAAGCTTATTTATATTAGCATCAAGCTGATTTTTTTTTAACTCCCAAGCTGTAAAATTCTAATAATTAGAAAACAAATCCTAAAATTACTGCATATATCTATATATCATAATTGAAGTTTTTGATAAAATTAATTTTTTGGTCCACGCTGCTTTTGGCAAATCTATAGTAAACATGCTAAAGTATATAATAACGTGCTGTGTCCTCTAAATCTAAGTCAATGATTTTTGATGTCAGTAGTTCAGTAGGTTGCTTCACACTGTGAGTACAGAGAGCTTTTAATTACTCAATATATGTGAAAGCCAGAGATCCTGACAAGACAAAGATGGCTGAAGAGGAACCAGCGTCGTGGATTACACTGTAAAAGCTTCACTGAACACACAGAGCCTCTTTCACTCTGAACACACGGTAACCAATACCATTAGTTAACTTGTTGTTGGGAAACAGAGTGGCATTACTGAATCAGCAGGGTCTAAATTCTCTGCCGCCAAGAGCTGAATGAAATCTGACTTTTAGTGTTTGGTCTTTGCCTCTACATAAACCTTGTTCACTCTAAATCCGGAAAACCTCTTTGTCCGTGAGTTAATCACAATCAGCCTTTTAATTATTAAAGCCAGAGGTGTCAGGCAGGCAGACGTCATCAGTTCTTATTTCAGGGCCCGGTGTATCCACGGCTTTATTTTTTTTTTGGATGCCAACGGTGGGAAGCAGTTTACATCATCAGGAGGATTTGACTGCTCTGGAAAGTTAGCAATGATGATGTCTTTTGATGGAGCAAATGCAGGGGAAATGTAGAAATGTCCATTAGAAAGCAATTTATTAGGAATGAGCAAGTTTTTGTTAACTCAGTACCTTGCCAATGACTCAACTTATCCGATGGACAGCCCTATACTGTTAGAACACCAGCTGTAAAAACAGATTTAACTCATTTGAAGTCTATATTTTGCTAGCCTATTTTTTTACTAGTTCACCAGCTCTAAAGGTAAATGACCACAAGTCACCACAAAGGGCCAGGAGCTTTTTCAGGCCAGGAAACATTCAGTTCTATATGTTTGCATTAGTTAAATGTGGTTTAACGGCATTAATGGCAAAAGAAAAAATGCTCAGTTGAGTTGGCCACTATAATGGAAAAGCTGCATTGCCATCACTGTCATTTTTATGCTATGCTGGTATAACACTTCTGGACCCAAGACCCGAATCATATTACAATTAGCTGTTTATTCCCAGGTAAAGAAGTGTGGGGAAAGCTAAAATATCCACGTTCATGAACAAGTGATCAAACCTGCGGTAAAAAGTTCTCTTCTTCTCTTTTTTTTTTCTTTTGGAATGCATCTTAAAATTAAAAAAAAGTGACCTAAAACATAGTTTTGGAGAACTATTACACCCCAAATCTACAGTAATTTATAAAAGGTAAAATGGCATAACCTTTCACTACGTGTGTGGGAAGGAAACACTGTGTCAAATAAGCACATGTTGCACATAGTGAGGGTTGCATACATCCTAAGGTCATAAATGTGTTAAATCTACATAACT
>VOQJ01016724.1:0-14500 GCA_015052665.1 Apistogramma diplotaenia | reverse complement strand
TTTTTCTTGGAGTTACTTTAAAAAAAACGGTGAAAAATTAAAGAAAAAAAAAAAAAAAAAAAGTCCCTGGATCCAGAAAGGAATTTAGATCCACATTGGCTTCTGCATTTTCTTGAGAGTGAAGTGACAAAAAATCTCCCAAATTTTTCTTACCTGTGTGTGAACGTGTGACCTAAAAGTGTCCAGTTTTACGCTGCACCACGATGGTAAACACACTTTTTGAAAACTCCTACTCACTTTTAAGTTGTGCCAAGCAAATAAAATTGAGACTCTTTGACCAATCCCCCCTAACAAGCAAACCAAGCATCCTACAGAACTTTTTTGGAGGTTAAAAAAAAAGAAAAAAAAAAAGCAACAAAGTATGTTGGGATGGAGGTGAGCCACTTCCTGCACAGCTTTAATGCACTGTGGGGCTGATTCTACCAGTCCAGAGTGCTGTCCAACATGTGGGTCCAGTTGGTTTTAGCTTTGCTGCGATCTGGTAGCTGTGACGACCACAGCATCAAAGAGTGTGGAGCATCACAGCATCACTCTAAACAACTTTGAACTGATTTGTAGTGTAGCTTCCTTCTAAATAGACAAGAGGACCTAAATGTTCCCAGCAAAATGCCCCCCCCCCCCCACCAAACAGCACAACAAAGATATTAGATCACCTCACTGTAGGAGCAGAGGGTTATTTTTTCACCTGCATGTATATAAAGGGCATAAAAACTCAATCTCCCTGTTTAGGTCTCAGCTGAATTATTGGACATACATGAAATATGAAAACTGGACTAATGGCCCCGTCATTCTGAATAAGGCCTCTGATCTGCCTTCTCAGAGACTTTATCCTGGTGAGACAATCATGAAGATATAATCTAGAAGTGACTGGTGGACAAATCTGAAACTGTGCAAATGCAGCTCAGAGTTCACGTCCGTATCAAGATTTCTGGCATATTTACAAGCCCGAGTAAATCGATTCAAATACTAAAGCAGAAGTACTTTAAGGCTTCAGGGTGCATGTTCTTCTTTGTGTAACCTTTCAAAAATAATGAGATGCTGGCTTGGTGACAAAAGGAGAACTAAACTTTAACTTCAATCAGTTCACGCGTGGCTGAGCAGGTAAAAGGATTTGAAGAAAAAACAAACAAACAGACAGACAGTGGTTATGATGATCATGTCCTCAGGAACTGCCTTGTCACCTCAGAGAGGAAGAAAATTTAATTTCCCTTTTCTTAGACATTGAAGACAATCAGTTTTGGCCGTGCTTCCTTCTCAACAGAACAATAAACAATTCCCATTTCTGCTCAAATTAGGTCGTGTTCTCGCAAAGGCTTTTTTTTTTTTCTTATCAGGAACAAAACATTAGCCATCTGATGTTTATCAGTAATGGGAAAAAAATGGTGAGAAAATAAATAAGCAGAAGTGCTGGACAAACGGATTAATTGCCCTGCTGCCGATGCTTTTTCCAAGAACGCTCCTGTGCTCTTTGGGTGTGAATGTATGTTATTTAAAAACATGTTTCTCTCCTTCTGACACACACACACGCACACATACACACACACACGCACACACACACAGTCACAGCAGGCCCCCTGCTAGCTTTCTGGCAAACAGTCATAAATCTGTCATCAGGAATGAAGCCATCGCTTGAGTTGACCCTGTCTGGATAAACAGCAATACATAACAAGGGCAGGAGAGAGAGACACACACACACATACAGTATGCACGCGCGTGCAACAACCTCTGCGTAAGTGTGTGTTCACATACACCTAAAGACATATGCAAATCTATGATATAGGAGTCGGCAGCTATGAAATAAATGGAGGAAACAAAGTGCGATAGCCGTTACTTGTTAATGTGTGTTTAAATAAAGTTGGGACAGAATGAGACAAAAGGAGAGAAAGTTGCTAGTGTGTCTGAGTAGGACAGTCGATACATGTCGAAGTCGGTTTTTCACTGAACAGCAGCATAACACACCCCCTGTTGGCAGCTAATGGGTATTACGTCCTTCGATTCACCTGGGATCAACTTGTTTGACTAACGAGACCTTTCACACCCGGGCCGAGGTGGGCTCAATCACTGCTCGGTTCACCGGGCAGCTGCCTTTCATCAGCAGCATTTAACACTTTCCTTATCTTTTTTTTGCGCTGTAAAATATTTTTGGTATATGGCATGAATTACACTAATGTGATCCAAACTGCAAAATCCTGCTGGGTTTAATAGTTTCAAGGGGAATTATCGATGATGTGCAACATCTACATACTGCGTCTAGGATGGGTTACACTTATTGTTATTATATCACAAATATTTAGAGGTTTTAGTTTATTTACACAATTTCGTGTCATTTTAAATGAAACAAATGTCCGTTTTTGACGCCTGTTTAGATGAAATATGGCACATGAAGACAGAACTTTAAAAACATGGATAAAATAATTAGGAAAAACCTATTTTAATGAGGCCATTTTTATTGGCTAAGCATCTTCCACATTTCACTGTTTACCATTTACCCGTCAACTCTACATTTAAGACTAGTGTAAAAATTCATACTGCTTACAATAACTAAAGAAAAATTAAAAACAAACAAACAATTGGCCTGTCTCTGCTCAGCACTTGGGAGTTTAAACTACGTTAGACATTCGCTACACATATGTCTCAAAATCTATGCACTTCTATTAGTAAGCTGTTAAACAAGCTGTTGCCGAGGGAATAAAAATGAACACTTTGGATATTAAAGGGAGCATTTGTTGCTTTCAGATTTATTACAAAAGTGAGACACTGTACGTTCTAGACAAAAGCAGGATTTAAATCTGAAGTGACCTTCCTGACTTGAGAGAGAGGATGAATATGAAAGAATAGCTAAATATAAGTGTGTGGGAGAGTGAATGGGTGTGAGGGTCATTGTGCGTGTCTCAGAATGCATCCAGTGTTTTCAACTAGCCGCTGAAACATTTTTGAGAAGATTAAACACATCACACATACTCCAACAGCCTTAGTGTGAAGCCATATACTTAAAGAACTCATATATTAGATGCAAACACATGCGCGCACACACACACACACACACACACACACACAAATGCCCACCCCACACACTGAAGTGCTAAGTAGGGACTTGGTACTGTAGTCTAGCACCAGTTTGTTTTAGGCAGCTTTTAAACAGCATGCCAGAGCTGCCACAAGCCGACCGGGGCTGCAACACACAGGGATGCCACACCACTGGCTGACTGTTGCACAACAGCGCACTCTACAGGACGTCAGAACAACTGCAACGACATCCATCGTCTCACATATGAGGGCAAAGAGTTACCAAAAAAAACCAAAACGTATTAATGTATCCTTAATATATTGACTAATCTGAGACATAAATAAAATATAAGACTCCACAGTCAGGATGGGGACTTATAACTCCATAAAACATTTATGTACATTCATTTTATTAGTTAGTTTTTTCATACTTAATTCAAATATACCCAATAACTGATAGAAATTCATAAAATTTATTAGGCTTCTAATAATAAACCGAATGAGAAGCTCAAAGGTAGAGAGAATAAATAGAAACATGTACTGAAATGTTTATATCTCTCACCTGGTGCACAGTACATATTGGCAATGGCCTCTTTGTCACAGGACTCCTCCACATCACTCCAGCTACAGAAGTAGGTAAGCTGAACGTGACCTAGGAGAAGGAGAGGACAAGACAGACAGTGATCGACTTGGAGTCTGTTCAACATCCATGTAATGTTCTCCCTCTCATCAAACCCACACGGGCAAGTGTCACCCAGACACTCCGCTGTTCAAACTGTTTACTCCACCTTTCGAGCGCTTCCTTCCTCCATTCCTTTCTGCCGCTCTACATCCCTCTGTGAACTTTTCGAGCACACAGCCCCGGCGATTACTCCTGTTTAGCGGGTACCCGTTAACGCTATCATTAGAACTAATGGTGTCATTAGGTAGCCGTGGCCATTAGCCTGGGCTAGCCAGACTGATGCACCACACTAGGCTGTTGATGGGCCCTTTAGAACAATAATTACCACCAGGGAGACGAAAACAGCCACTCAGCTAATTAGATGCTTGTTGATAACGAGGTGGAGAGAGATGATTGTAGGACGACAAAAGAAGAAGTTGAGGGGGAATCTGTGACCTCATGGTAAAACAACGCTTTCGCTTCTTCGGAGACTTCATTCTGCTAAACAGATTAGCTCATGGTTGACTGGGGAAGGCTGTGGACTGTATCTTTACAATACAAGTTATCTAGTTTGGGAGGGGGAAAAATAGCAAATTAAAACACGACAGCCATTATATACAGTAGCAGACTGACAGTGATTTACTTCTTTTAAAAAAAAAACTGGTGTGGTCTCGCCTCCAGATTGATTTTTGACCTCCCCCATGAAGTGACAGGAATAATACCTTGGCGTAGCTGTTACCAGGAGTTTGGACCCACTTGGTGCACTAAACTAATTATTAAAATTCTGTAACTAAAAAGTCTGTGCTTTCTTTCCTTATTAAACAGTACTTGCTTAGCTGCTTCCTGGTAAATATTCAAACAGTGTAAATATGTATTTTTACTCAATTGTCAGATTTTTCAGGACAGAATAAATACCCAACACATCAAAACTAAACCCACAATTAAAGCGATGAAAACTTAATTACACATAAGAGGTATGGTTTTTTTAAAAAAAGGGCCTAACCTTGGTGGTCAAGTAGGATGTTATTGGGATTTAGGTCCCGGCAGATGATGCCTTCTTGGTGCAGAGAATCCAAGGCTGTCACCATCTCTACTGCCCAGCATCGTACAAACTCCTCTGGGATACGAGCTTGGGAAGCAGCCAGCGACAGCTTGTCCAGCTCAGCAAACAGCCGCGATACTTCTTTATCAAATTCGCTGCCACCTGTATTACTAATAACTCTTGATGATTCGCCATCAAGTCCTAATAAATTCTCAACCACTCCACAGGCCTCGGTCCCATTTGTGACCGAGTCGGAGCCTGTGCTGCTTGGAACCAAGTCTGTGTTTCCTCTTGCACTGGGCTCTAGTTTTTCACTTTGGAAGTCAGTGTCTGGAATGCCTGTGTCAAGAGGGAGGTCATTATTTTGGCATTCGGGGAGGACAAACACTTTGTCAGAAGACTCTTGTCCCAATGCCAGACTGTGGTCATCCAACAGTGAGTCGAATGGAGATGGAGACGCAACACTGGTGTCACAAGTTGCAGAGGCTGTACATAAAGATGAAAGGTCCTGCTCCAGTGGCTGTTCCTCCTCTTCCTCAGGGTGGGTAGGAAGCTGTAAAACATCAGGCTGGATAAACTTTTGAGGAGAGGCCGTGACCTCGAGGCCCAGACACACTCCTGAAGTCTCTAATTCTTCCTGTAAAGCATCGACAGTCCCGCTCATTACAGGAAGGTTGACCAAAAGGTCCGGTGGATGACCCTCATCTTCACCTACTGCTTCTTTAAATGAGATGACTGGCACTGACTCGTTGGAGGCTTTATCACTACAGTCCAACCCCCAAAGATCCAACCCGGGGCCTTTTACCTCCTGAGCCAGCTCGGGAAGATCCTCAGTGACGCCTGAGTCCAGGTTGCATGTAGAAAAGACAGGTACTTGCTTATGAGAAGGATGCTGCTCTCCTAAGTCAAGGCATGTCACTTCGCTTGCACTGTCTTTGCTGTCAATTCGAAAAAACTCCATTGGTGTGTTCTTAGACTCATCCAAAGACAGAGGCACAGTAGGGGAACGTAACGGACTAAAGACCTCATTGTGATCCTGTCCCTCACTCCGGTTTTGATCACTGTCTTGGGCGTGGCCACTTTTGTCAGACAACTCACTGAAGAAGCCAAGTTCCTGAGAACTGATTGGTGACGAGAGGCTTTCATTGCTCAGAAGAGAGCGGCTACGTGAGGATGTGGTGGTCGTTGCATTGGGCACCTCTAACGACAGCATTTCCTGCTCACTCTTCTCTTCCTCCTCCTGCAGTGCATCTGGTTCTACCTTGTCTTGTTCGTACTCATTGCAAAGTGTCAAATAACTGTTGGTGCACTCTTCTTCAGAGGTGGCTCCGGAGTCAGTTTGTTCGACAAGCCTGGGAGGAAGGAACCTTTTAGGAGGAGAAGTCAAGAGGTTCTCTGGTTTCTTCTGCAGCCCAGAGATGGACTCTGAATCAGCAACAGGCCCCGAATCACAGCTGGCTGAACCTGCATCCAACCGTGCCGTGGTATGCTGCGGAGAGTGCACAGCAGTTGTGTGGCTCTTCTGAATGAAAGGGATGTCAAAGCTGTCCTCTGGGCTGGAATTATGCATGTATTTTCCAATATGAGACCACAGTTTCCCACCTACAGATGAAAGAAACAGGGCATTAAAAATAAATAAAAAACATTGCACAATATGGGAGTGAATTTCAAACACCTTTGATTCTGTGTTTTTAGACTCTTCCTCCAGGGTTTATTCTAAATTTACTGGTACCTATTACCTAGTTCATTTTAACCATTTTAATTACCACTAAGTATTGGCACACAGAGGAGTTGGAATCTATATATTCCCATAAGGGTTTGGGAGTCCCTGTGCAGGAACCCATTTTTGACACCATTTTTCAGATGTGCATCTCACTCTTCTGCATATGAAAATATTGCATCAAGAAAAAAAAAAGTGGTGATGTACACACAGACATACACATATGCACCGCACACACAGCTGTAGCGTAAGTAATTGGAACCAACATCTGTTGTGTGTGATGAGAATGAATGCGAAGTTTGCAGTGACGATAATGATAGCGGGGCAGCTCGGTGGCTTAGAAAGTAAAAACATCCACATGTTGTTTTATCCAATGTCACTCAGGTCGCTGCCTCTTTCCGTCTGCCCGTTTACCCTCATTCAGCCCATCAACTGCCTCCATAATAAAGGAAGTATAAAAAGTAGGAGTATTCCTGGATTTTCAGTATCACAGAAGTGGTTCATAACAGTACAGAAACTGTTTCTGATTGGCTTTATCAAATCCTGCTGAACATCCCCATATGAAATTCAATACTGTCCACTAATATTAGCACAGGATGGTTATGGAGTACACCAGATTGAATAGGTTACAGGGCATTAAAAAAGATGGCTGCCATTTCATTGTATGCACTCACCCACACACACGCAGTCAACGCACACATCCTAGAGTGAGTGGGATTGTAAGGATACCCAGGTGTTGGCATAGCTAATGAAGCGTGGCGCCACCTGGTATTCAGAATAATGACCTGTGACACACACCCATCTCTATCAAACATCTGTCTGCAACAAGGGCACAGAGAGGGGCAGGAGACCAGAGAATTGGGAGAAGGAGGGGAGAAGAGAGGTGGAGGTAAAGAAGACAAATGAGGGAAGATGAAACAGAGGAGATGGGAGCGTGTCACTTACCTTCAGCATGCTGCAGCAGAAGAAAAACCGCGTCTTCAGAAACGACAAACTTTCTCAACTGCACCATGTGGGGCACAGAGTGAGGCATGATGGTTCTTTTAGTCGGCCCACAGTCGCTGCTTTTCCTCAGACCCTGCAATAAAAAAAAAAAGATTTAAGAGGTGAGTAATTAAAGGGAAAATATGCACTGATTTAAATAACGTGCATTTAAGTAGAAAAATGGAAAACAAAGGACACAAACAGGATGAGGAAGAGGAAGGTTTGCATTTATGTTGTGTGAGGAATGAGGCGTGCAAAAAAAAAAAATGGAAGAAAGAAAGAAGCAAGTGTTGCAAAGGAGAAACTTCCCATTAACAAAGTGCTAGTTATGCCCCATGGCAACCCAAAGTCACTGGATTCATCAAGCTACATACAGCACAAGAGCCGCACAAATCTATCAGCTCGACATGCAAAGTTCACATTGGCTGCGAGAGTGTGTAGGCATGCATGCATGTGCACGCATGTGTGTGTAGTCATTTATGCCCGCGCGGTGTGTGATGGCATCTGGCACACGTCTCACACCTGAGAGCAGAGGAGCTGACAGGGACAGGCCCATTAGAATCAATTACACCAGTCACACACAGGGGCTCCTGGCACACTTCACACTTACAGTCAGGACGACGAGGATGCAGGGCAAAACACACACACACGTGCACACACATACACATACTAGGACTTACTTTCAGGATGAAAGTCTCTTGTGTTCTCTTGTCCATGACCAAAAGAACCTGCCATGGAAGAGCGCCATTAATTGCAGGACATGAACAGATATACACAGTCTAAGATGATATAGTGGTCATGTCCTCCACAGCAGCTTTTTTATCCCAATAATTAGATCAGCGCACACATAAGGTATACTGTGAGATTAATGGAAGTCCCTAAATTACACTAAATTGGCACGGCTATGTTGAATCCTGTTGTACCGAATAAACTACAGCCTCAGAGACACTATACAGAAAACTAGGAATCACAAGCTCCAAAGGGATCATTTCCAAATGGTGGGAGAATATACGACTTTTTAAAATATTTTTGGACATTTCTTTTTAGTTTTACGCAACTGACAAATTATCAGCAAATCTGGCCATTCCTTGCAATCCTTAAAAGACATTCAAAACAAAGTGAGGGTTGCTTATAACTGTTTATATACAAGACTGAGCATCAACTTTAGACAACATGTGCTCTCTAAAACATGTCACCACAGAGCTATGCAATTTGTCATGACAGAGGCAGTAATTTAGCAGCGCCATCTCTAAATTGCCAGATTTCCACAGAAAGGGAGGGCACATCCTTTTCCCTCATTTTCCTGGTTTTCTCCCGACTTCCCCCCCCCCCCTTTTCTTCCTGAGATCTCCATTTTCTCCCTCTTCCCTCATTCCTCCCTTCCTCTCTGACATCTCCATCGCTCGTTCACTCCCTCCCTCCCTGTCTCAGGGGAGAGCTTGAGCATATGTGTATGAACCCGTGTGTGTGTGTGTGCGTGTGTGTGTGTAGTGCATGCGTATGTTTTGTGAGTGCGTTCTCTGCGTTCTCTCCGTGTGACCCTGACTGGGACCAAACAGGTGCAGGCTAAATGGATATGAATGGAGCAGTGAGTAAACAGAGTGGCGGTGCTAGCCAGGGTGCTAATATAATTAAGAAACAAACATCAGGGAAGGGGGGGGGGGTGATAGGAGGGGGCAGTGGTGGGGGCAGTAGGGTGAGGAGCTCTCTCCATCTGTCCCCTCTGTCCCCATTTAACATAAAAGGAAGAAGAAGGAGGCGATAGGAGGAAAGAAAAGGCCACTGCTGGATAACTTCATCTTGGGTTGATGTGTTGTTGTTGTTTTTTTATGCCTCGAAGACTTCTGACATATTGTGTATTTTGGGTTCACCTCACTGGAGTAACACATGTTGGTATTGTGACAACATTTTCCTTAGGGTTTGTTGTTCTGTGTGTGTCTGTGTGAGTGTGTAGGATGAGCATCATTGATTCAGTGTTGTGTGTGTCACTCTCTGAGCTGCTTGCCAAGTCATTTCATGGCTGAGTGGAGAAGTTGCTTCACCGGCAGCTGGTTGAGAGGACCAGCAACCCAAACTGACCTTGTGGTAGTCATAACTGATGCTAAACATACACACACTCAGCCCTTAGCATACATCCAGTAAATCTACTGCGTTTTATTGCCCCTGATAAAAGAGATGGTCAAAGAAGCAAAGGACACACGAGGAAGAGAAATCTGGAGTTGGACACCATCCATATCCTGGGTGGAGGTATTCATTAAATTAACAAATGTCTGATTGATCAGAGTGTAATTATTCGGTGAGAATCCTCCCACTAAATCCCATGAATTTAAATGCATTTCCACTGTGCACTTACTTGTAAGATAAAAGGCAAACTGGTGATTGGGTGCATGAATGAAATGAATTCATAAAGTTTGCTTGCAAGATGTAAATACTTGAACTGAATTGAAAACTTACCTTATCTATGACCCCTAACACCCTGTAAGCTCTCAGCTCCTCAGATGGACTCTGCTGCCCTCCTCTGCTCAAAGAAGAGCAGCACTGCACTCCGAGGGCCTTGAAAAGAAAACCTTTCAGTGTTTTATACGGATCTAATCGAATCATTCATTCAGAAGGATGAAACTGCTTCCTTTTAATCATTGCAAGGCTAACGATGTCAGAACATTTTTCTGTGTGCGAGGATCCCCGTGGATGCATACATATAAAAGAACATTTGCATAACATAAGCCAGACAACATAAAAGCCAATATTTCCCCTCCCACTCACCACTGTTTGTGTTGACCCTTGACCCATGTTGCTTCTCAGATACTGACTAGATATTTGCTCTGCACGCATCAGATACTCAGCAGTCTTCTTCTTCACGGCCTCTCGCCGCGTAGCACTTGGCTCACCTGAAAAGGAGTAATCGTAATCTTTCTTACAATCGTTTGTACAGAGTTGAGTTGAAAGTTTCTGTACCAGCATACATTTACATATAAAGTAGAATGGTAACACTGTATCAGCCTACTGAGCAGCAAAGCAAAAATTATGCATTTATGCTTTGACAGATGCGTGAAAATGTAAATCTCTAGCAAAATTTAAAAAACAACAACATGGAATTAAACAAAACAATACTTATTCTGCACGTCAACAACTGCTAATCTTAAAGAGAAAGTCATATAGGTGTGACTCTAACCTCAAGTGTCACTCAACTTAAAACCACTGACTTATTGAGCTCTCAGTCAAACTAACCCTGGACGCCTTGCAGCAGCAAGTCGACTCCACTGCGATAGTATGAAAAAGCTGCCTGGTAGTCCTCTTCCTTTTCCTTTTGAACAGCAAGATAAATGAGATCGCTGGCTTTGTCCAAGTAGTCCGAATTAACAGCTTTTTTCAGGCTGCTGGCGAAGAGTGGCGCTCGACCTGGCCAGCTGACCTCTGGGTTAGGGGCTGAGGAGGCAGGGACTGGGGCAGGAGATGGAGTGCGACGTATATGCAGGGAGGGCAAGCGAGGGCTGCAGCTACTGCTAATGTTGGTGGCTCCCCCTTGTGGTTGGTTTGGGGAGGTGTGACCTGAGGCCATGCCATCATCCAACTCAGCCAAAGAGTCTGTATCCACTGCCAGGGAGGTCAGGTCACTGTCACTGGATGGGCCTGGGAAAAACAGAGATCCCAGGGTCATAACAGACAGCTACAAACACAGATTTAATAAATCCGCATCTTTTTGTTCTCCTGTTATTGGCTGCTCCCTTTAGGGGTCGCCAGAGCAGATCATCTGCCTTCATCTCATCCCATCACCAGTATACTCCTCAGTTACACCAACCCTCCACCATTCCTGCGCTCTCTTCTTCACCTCACTTGTATACTGTCCATTTAATAAATCCACATATGTGTGTGTTTAATGCACAAACCTCCATACTCAGATGTGATAGTCAAATCTTCTGCCCCACTGATGTCTCTTTGAACTGAAAAACACATCCACACATGATTACAAGCTCAAAGGAAGATTTTTAACAGGAAAACCTGTAATTGAATTCATAGGAAAGGCATATTCTGTGTAACCCTACCATCAGAGCTACAGTCTGATAAACTGTCAGCCAGGAACTCGGAAAAGGGCTCTGCTGGTCCAATGAGCTCGGAGCCGTCATGGACCTCACCACCCTGGAACACAAGAAATACTCCAGTGCGTATTCTTGATGTTATTATTGTTGTGCTTCTGCCAGTGTGTGCTCGGGTACCTTGAAGAACTCTTGGATGTGTTGGCTATTGTAAAGAGCAGGGATATTAGCAGAGAACTGCAGGAGATCCTCAGAACACTGTCTTCTTTCCTCAATCACAGAGTCATCAAAACGACCTGCACAGACACGCATGGATGCAAAAAAAAAATAAAAAATGCGTAAGTGATGTTTCCATTAAGCAAGTTTCTATAATGCATTCAGTTTCACTAGTGTAATATTACAGTTCTGCAACACTAAGCTACCTGAACAGGGCAAAGCAATCACTACAATAGCTTACTGTCACATTTGTCTTTGTTCAAAACCTTAACAACCCAAAGATGAGGTACTGTAGAACCTAAAGAAATCTAAAAGAAGAACAGGACTCTGGAGGAATAGTACTAACGCAATCAGAAAACAGACAAGCTTTTGTTCTACATCATTTTTTAATCAGGGAACATGTGTGACACAGGGGAGGAGAGACGCTTATGTTCTTACCAAAAACTTTGGCCTTAGCAAAGGGAGGAAACAGCTCTGATTGGCCACATGCATTCTTGTGCAGCTGCCAGAGATTCTGATGGAGTTTCCGGAAATCACTGTATCTCTTCCATACTGTTATCTACGAAAAGAGAGACAAAGGATGAAATCAGTCGTTTTGGGTTCAAAGGTACCTTTAATTGTATCAATTTTGTCAACAGGTGAGGTAATTTGATTTTCTACTTGTTTGTAAATGTCATTTTACTGTCACTCATTTAAATGAGTAACATAATGACTCACTAACATAATGACAAGAGCACTCCACAGCAATAAACTATAATGATTTTTCCTTATGTAGCTGCTACTAGGCCGGCACATAAATCGATCTAGTCCCCATTTCACCACCATCTCATGTATCAGAACTTAAAATACAAGCGCCACCAAACTCACACAAACTTCAGCAGTTACTTACTTAGCGGAATAAAGAAAAGCATAATGGTCAGATCCTGAGATGCAAGTGTGGTGTGTGGAAATATTGGGAGTGCTGGATGGTGTGAGGAAAACTAGGCCAATCACTGCTCCCAAACAGGAACATTACTCAGTAATGGAGGCATCTGTGTTTCTGGCAGAACACTCCCTCTGTCTCTTAGAAGCACATACAGTAATTGCCATCATGCCTGTTGCATCAGCAGTGGTTGCGGGCGAAACTGCATTCCTCAGCATGTTTGAAATGTAAGTCGGCGTGCATGTGCAACACAGACGACTTTAAATGCTCTGTGAAACGGTTTAAAATGACAAAACTGTTGTTTTGCGCAAAATAAGTGATGAGTAAGTTCTGTGTATTTCTGTCCATGTAGGTGAATTGTTTATATTTGTTTTTATGTAATTACCATTTTTACAATATTTCTGGCCAAAAGAGCTGAGCTTTGGTTTGTAGGGTATGAAAGATGAGCATCGGGCATGCTTTCTGAACTTCATGAACTAAAAAGTGTAACATTGAAATGTGGAATTATGTCTTCTTGTCACGGTCTTTGGATGTAATCTCAAGTGAGAAATACTATGACCTCTGTCACAGCGTTTCTCGCTTGCCGAGGTTAAAGAAGCACTGATCATTCACAAAGTTTGATTAAAACAGATAAATACATAAATAATAACTGCACGACTTACCTCTTGGACATCCTCTGGGTTCTTTCTGGAGATTATCTGTGTGAAAGAGGGAGGAGAGAAAATCCATGTGATTGACCTCTAACTTGACCACTGCGAACTTTCTTGCAGTGCCGTCACTAGTATGAGCAGGGACAGAGCTCTGAGCATCACAAAGGCTGCATTATGAAGCAAGTGATGGAAGTCTCGAGTGCTAGAACGAGACATCACCAAGAGTGAAGGACGACAGCCAGGGGGAAACAAAGAAACTCAGCGTGCCCCCAATCCAGCTATTAAACTGAGAATGTGCCCATGTGGTCACTGGGGTTCTGCTGTAAGTGCTGATTAACAATGAGATAAGCACCCCGAGGCAACTGTTGTTGTAATTTGGTGCTATGTAAATAAAACTGAATTAAAAATTAATTAATGTGATAAATTCAACCATCAGTAGACACACTGCTCGACACCAATGAGTTCTGTGAGTTATTCTCTTCTTCTTTCGCCTGCTCTGTTTAGAGCTCACCATAGCAGATCTGGCGCCATCTCACCCTATCCGCAGTATCCTCCTGTCACACCATCCTCTACATACATGAATCAGTATTTAGCCACAGTATTCAACAAATATATCCACTGTCCTTCCTCTGCACGTCCAAACCATCTCAGCCTTGCCACCTCTAACTTTGTCTGCAGACTACTCAACCTGAGCCGTCTCCCTGATGTACTCATTTCTAATCTTGTCCACTGTGGTCACTTTCGATTAAAAGCTCTGCCACCTCCACCTCCAGCTCCACCTCCTGTCTTTTTGTTAGCATCACTGTAATTTTCGCATCTTGAAACGGAGTCTCCTCACTCTCAAGGGTAAATTGTGCGAGCTAAAGCCACTAGCATGAATAATATAACACTGGCTATTGCTGAGAAACATGAAACTGGAGAAGTAAAACAGAATAAGTTGCCACCTCCCGAATATCTGCTTATACATAACATCAACTTAGATGCTTAGCATCAAGCAGTTTACACCCCATTTACTCTGGGTCACATTCAATCATATCGATAATAAGTTAACAAATAGACAACCTGTGTTTAAAAACATAAGAGCATCTGAATATGCCCATTAGCTGCACATGTTCACACATGTCCACTTTCAGATCACCGTTACCAGGTTAAATTGGCGTTTTTGTTTGGTTCCCTTTATAATCATAATAGCTTGGCTAGCACAGCTACCTAGCATTAGCCTAGCCTTCTCGTTGCCCATCATCTATTTACTTACCCTTGCAGTG
>VOQJ01016722.1:27288-44713 GCA_015052665.1 Apistogramma diplotaenia | reverse complement strand
TTTCATATCAGGATTCTTTACATATACAAACTAACGTAGAAAAAAATAACTTAAAAAAAGTTATTATCTTCATACCTTTACTTATAAATGAAGTCCATGCGCCGCTCCTTTTGAAGAACAGCATCGATAACTTGTTTGCTAACTGTTTACTGTAGCTTGCTGTCTAATTCTATTACTCTGCAGCCGAGGAGTCGTAAGAATCCCTGGGATCACCAGCGCCCCCTGTCATGAGACACGAGCACTGCATGCCTCACCTAGTGTCTCTGCAGCAGGTTTTTGATCCTCAGCACAAGAAACGTTACACACATACAGTTGTTGATAAAAAAAAAACAAAAAAACTGTGCATTATATACACCAGCTACATTAAAATATAGAAATTAAGTTCATATAGTAAAAGTGTTCAAACATTTTAATAGCGACATGCAGAGGGACAGCAATACGGTCTCACTGCATAGCATGCAGCACAGTTAGCAATGACTATGCCGAGCCTCACCACGGATTGGCCAATTGGGCATTGCGCAATCCATGGTGAGGCTCAGCGGGCTGGTGCCTCACTGCCGTCTCTTCTTAGTATTTGAACAGTAAATGCGAAAATTCAGCGATTTTGAAAGAAACTACTGTAAGCTAAAAATGGTGAATTTAAATGGAAGAGAACTTTAAAATACAAGACACTGAATAAATATAAACATTTAATTAAATTTTTAACTTTATATTTCCGTGATGACAGGTGAGGCTGTGCCTCACCTGCCTCCCCTGACTGCACGTCACTGGTTCTTACATGCGAAAGTAGCAACTGATAGAAAAGATGGAAAAAAAAGTGCAATCTTCACCTTGAAAGCGTTCTCCAGTAAGCTTTCCTTTGGGTCGGGCATTTTTGCTGGAATATCTGCCTGATGCATTATTAAATGCTTTATGAGATTTGTGGTATTTCCACAGTATTTCACCTCTATTTTGCATGCCTTACATTTGCTGTTGCTTTTGTCCAGTATATCAGTTCTTGAATCCAAAGTTAGATAAACTGGATACAAAAGAGATGTTGCTGGCCTTCAGCTTAATAACCATTTGTTTCTACCAGTATTACTGTTTAATACAAATTAAAAAATTTCATATACTGTCTCCAGAAAACAGCCATTGGCTTATAAGTCTGACATTAAAAAAATTCCTCACCTTTGCCTGCCTATTTGTGCTAGACTTTCAAGTGGAAGCATATACAATATCATGGTGCACAAAAAAGGCCTGAGTACTGTGGTACTGAGGGTAACTTGAATTAAGTACTGCCGGTAGTAACTAGGTGCTTTATGCTTTTTTTCCCTCAGGCTTACTGTAACTGTGCACTTGCTGCTGAGTGCATTCAAACCACACAGACCTGTGTGAATCTGATACCAGCTCTCGTGCCCTGTTGTTATCCTAAATGTTTCCCACTTGCCAGCCTAAATACAGAACAGATTGGTTTGTAGCTTCAGGGCTCGCCAGGCTTGTTCATGTACCAGAGTCAGACATTAGTGGAAATTCACACAATTGAGGGAACACACACACACACACACACTCACACACACACACACATATACATACACACACACACTGATGATAGGCATGACATTGAGATAAGGATCTAACGAGGCACAGTGAGAAAAACTGATTAAGGGACTGCTGGGTGGATATTTCCTTTCTTCAGCCTTGTGTGGGACTTCATTAGAGAACCGCTAAAAAGATAAGATATTCCAATTTAGCACCATAAGAACAATGAGCTCTTTTACATGGATCCCATACTGCATCAACATCCATATGCAGATCAGAACTGAAAGCATACCCAAAATGGGAATAATATCATTTAATAGTTACCACAATATGCAAGAAATTTAGATCTAAAGTGTTCCTAATTTGACTTATTCATAATCACAACCATTAAAAATTATAAATAAGCACAGTACAGTAAAACTGAAGAGTGAAGTGAAGTTTGGATATGGATAGCGAGATAACGGGAGGCATGAACTGAAGGAGAGAGGGATGGAAAGAGAGAGGATTTAATCATGCAGCAAACCTGAGAAGTTGAATAGGTAATGAAGGACAGAGGCTAGTAATGCATAAGAATGGGATAGAGGGGCTTAACAGGAGTCGTGCAGTGCATTGATTACCTTTGTCTGTCATTAACTGTAGTCCCAATACCAAGAGACTTAGGTCAGTTGGAGAACAGGGAAAGAGAAACAATATAAAGGACGGCAGAACTGAACTTTGATTTCTTATGGGAGGATAAAAGACGATAATTAAACAAACAGCAAAAATGTGTTTACAATTCTGATGCAGCATGTGTTCTGCCTTCTCGTTGTATTGCAAAATGTTTCAGGCAGTTAAATGCTTATAAATTTTATTTAACTTTGGCCATAAACTGCCATGTCATATGGTGACAACTTGTCGTTGTAAAGGGACCAGATGTGCTAATGTGTCACAACTGCTTTGTGAGCTGGAAAATTGAACACTGAACTTTACTACTTCACACAAGCCAATCATTCTAGACAAGTCTAAGCACTGGGGTGATTCAGAGACAAAAGATTTAATTTGGTGATATATGACTGCAGTATGAAAACTGAGAGGATATTTATGCTTGAAGCTCTGCAATGTAATTGTGTAAAAAATGAGAAATAAATCACAGACAACTTGATTGTGTAAAGCACAGTATAACTTTGCTATATTAATGATGGTAGTACGCATAGGAAAGCTGCAAAGCATGAGCAGAAACTCTAACACATGACACATGTGCATTACTCTGTGAACCATAATATAGACTGATGAATTCACAAATTGTCTTTTGCATAACTGGGTTCTTAAATCTTCTCTTCTCTGACTCTTCTACATGAACAGCATTGGCTTAATTCCATTGTGGCCCCTATACCCTCTCCTCCCTATACACTTTCAGCCACTTTACAGGCTTACTAACCACAATACT
This sequence comes from Apistogramma diplotaenia, assembly GCA_015052665.1. Lineage (NCBI taxonomy): Eukaryota > Metazoa > Chordata > Actinopteri > Cichliformes > Cichlidae > Apistogramma > Apistogramma diplotaenia. The sequence goes on along the minus strand of VOQJ01016722.1, from coordinate 41,769 downwards.
GTGAGGAGCAGCACCTGTTTGTGTGCCAGTGCCCCCATTTTCAAAAAAGCAGCATTTTAGCCCTCTTACACGGAGCACTTCACTGGCGCCTGTTTTCAAAAAGTATATTTTTGACACTGTTCTCGTGTAAACAGGAGGCTGAAACGCATCAAAACGACACCGTTTTCGTCCCTACTCTCACTTATGGTCACCAGCTCTGGGTAGTGACCGAAAAACGAGATTGTGAAAACAAGTGAAATTCCTCCTCCGAAGCGTGACTGCCTCGTCCTTAGAGATAGAGTGAAGAGTGTTACCATTCTACTCCTCAACATCCCAAGGAGCCACATGAGGTGGTTCGGGATGGCTCCTCAGCACCTCTCAGGCAAGGTGCTCCTCCGGATAAGCTGGAGGAGGTGGCTGAAGAGAGGGAGGTCTGAGAGGGAGGTAAAGCTGGTGCTCACGTGATCTGGCCCCAGATAAGCAGAAAAAAATGGATGGATAGAAATTAAAAATCAAATAAGCACATTTTCTGTTGAGTGGCAGCGGTCATCTTAATAGTCCATCTGATCGTGATATAAGATGCTGATTCCTAGTAACTGTTTCTTTCAGAAAAAGGCAAGGGCATCCTTAAAGTTTGCCACCCTTCCCCTTTATTAGGAGACAGTCCAGAAGCTGCAAGTGTGACTCCATATGGAGTTACACTCATCACAGTGTGGGAGGGTGTAGGTGCCAGATTGGAACTGGGACTTAGTCTCCTAGTAGGCTTTAGCGCTCAGCGGGTGTCCTCCACTTTGCTGAAAGAGGTAGCAAGCGGGCTGCCTGTTGCTCAGCGACTTCAAAAGTTTCTGACCATTTGTGCTTGTGTGCTGGTGTGTGTGTGTGTGTGTGTATTCGGTGAGTCATGAGTGCCAGGATAAAATTAACCCACACAGACAGGACTAATGAAGAATTCAAAGGGACCTGAGCTGATGCAGGGCAGTGACACAGACATACATCCAGTAACACACAATCCAACAGTTGGAGCCAGTTACAGCCCCACAGCTTGGGACTATCTTAGAAGCACGGTTAAATTAATTCTCAGAAGGGGTCTTTTTGTGGTGGTGTTGTTTTGCTGAAGTAAATGAACTAGCTTAACAGCAAACACAATGTACAAACACTGCGGAGGCTGCCCTCTGTGTTGGCCTGTCAAAACATACAGCGGTACCAGCTAATGGTGTCGTGTGTGGGTGGGAGACAGAGAATGCAAAGCAAGTAGGTGATGATATATTACAAGTAAAGGACAATCTCAGGTCACCAACTAAACTATTATGAATAAAAACCCAACTATTGGTTGAATGGTAAATACTGATATTTCCTGAGGTTTTGTGCTTCAGGTCAAACTGACCCAAATAATACCTTTTAGTTGGCAATGTACGCAGAGTTTTCAGAATAGGCCAAAGCAGTCATTATGTTTGCCAGCTGCTCATATGAATTTGAAAAGACTGTGTTGCTTTTAAATCATGTCAGATTAAATGAGGGAAATTATTCAAGCAGCCATTGAAGGGACACAAGCACATAAATAGTTTTATCATGCTCAACATTTATTTCTGATTTGTTATTGAATGAAAATTAATTAGCTTTGTCCATCCATCCATTTTCTTCGACTTTTTCAGGGTCACTGCAGGGCTGGAGGTCGAGGGTGAGAGGCAAGGTACATGCCAACTTGTCACAGGGCACAGCACACTATAATTTAGTATTGTATTTTATCACTGGAGCATTTCACTGGTTAAAACGGGAGACAAAGCTTTCAGGTATCAGGAGTTTCTCCAAGGTAACCCTTAGTTTTGACACTATGAGCACAAATTTTGCTCCATGAGTTCCTACATTACACTGAGCGTTTCGTTCTACTCTTACATCTCATGATTTTACATACCACCGCTGCATACCATCAGCTATTGTCTTCTTCCTCCCACAGGTTGTGATTTATCCTTGTGTCTGTACACTCCCCCTCAATCCCAGCCAGTCACAGAACATGGCTGTCCCTCCCTGAGCCTCAGTCTGCTGGGGGTATCTTTTTTCCCCCACTATCGCCAAGGGCTTGTCATAGATCATCGGATTGTTGCAGGATTTTTCACCATTAGGTGACTGGTCTGACTAGGGTGTATATGAAAAAGTAAATTGAAAAAAAAAATATTTTGGAACACTTCCTGTCCTGTCATAGTTTTTTCCATGTCACTTTATTTTATTGAAAATAAATAAACTAAAAAGTCATATTTTTGTGAATACCCTTGTAACCCTTGCTGGGTACTCCAAAGGACACAATCAACAGTGACACCCTCCTTGAATGATAAACACATTCATGATTGGTGCATTTTTGAATTTACATCAAAAGCTTCATGTATGAAAACATCACCATCCTCTATGGAACTACGAGTTCCTTTGTGTAGCAACACCTTGGAGTTCTCCAATGCTGCCCTGTGTAGCAACCACAAAACATATGCTGGTACACCCATTTTTCTGCCACACCAGCACTCAGCACTGAACTGGTAACACAACCTGGTAACCAACCTTCTTCTCTGTGATTCAGGTTTTAAGAACTTTTTTCCCTGTAAATGCTATTCTAAACGTACCACTGTATTTAAATTTTTGTGGTGACGGTTCTTCATATTCATTCATAGGTTGCATATTTTCTCTTCAAGTTCTTTTGTTTTCTTATTCATCCACTGCATCTACCTTTAATGCATAATTAGCATCATTGTTGTGCAACTTTTGCATCTTTGATTGTTTTAGTATGAAGAATAAATGTTTGTATAAAGAATAAATAAGCACATTGCCTCTACACTATATACTGCAACTCTGTCCCTATCTCTTCTTACCAAGTGGTAGTGTAAGCGTGTCCATACCTTTGATGGGTATATATAAATAGTGAAATCCTCATGTGTATACTGTATATATAGTAAAAGGTTCTCCATGTCTTATGCTCAAAACCTACGTACTTTTCACACTGTGCACCACTGCACATATAAATATACATATGTTATATGTTATTGTCTGTGTCGTGTTGCTGTTGTCTGCTTTATTTTTTGTTGTGTGCATTGGGAGGACAGCAATAACCAGAGCTCAGTTCATTGTTGTGTACACATACTCGTGCAATAAAGTTGATTCGGATTCAGATTCTTACATTGAAGGGAAAGTTTTTAACCTATTAAGCTGACTCCCTGCCTTCGACTTTGTTTCAGCACGGTCGTTTAACTGGGTGTGCTTAAGTATGATGCATGCTATACTAATCAAGCCAGCTCCTCCACAATTTATGCACACACACGCATGTGCGCGCACGTGCAAACTCTGATGAACCAGGTACATCTGAAATCTCAGTATAGCTACATTAATTTCTTTCCAATTTTCTCCCCTACGTTCATCCAGGTTTTCTCTTTTTTTTCAAGGCATTGCTACTATAATCCAAACTATTGAGATACAATTTCCCTTCTTGGAATAGCACGCCTGTCCCCTCATTTTAAACCTTACATTGTGCACCAGTATTCACAGTTTGTTTTTTTGATTTCATGTTCTTAGGGTATATTCCTCTACCATGACATTCATCTCAAGGACAGTTTTCCAACCTTATTAGAACAACTCCTGTATCATTGTTGATGACAACTCGTGGTGCATTGTCAAAAAGATTTTTTATTCCCTGTCTTGTTTCCTGTGACATTTCCCGCAAATTGTTCTTGATGTTGACCAATAAGAGCACATGACATTGCACAACATAGTGAAGAAGATGGTGGAGTGAAGGACAGAAAAAAAGTTATTTACTCTCTGAGAGACTGATTCATATCAGTGCTCTTTGTATCATATGCCATGCTCCTTAACATGAACATAGCAATTGCTTCAAAGTTGTGCTGTATTTATGATAAGGTGCTACTGTGATTAAGAGTTATTTGCAGTAATATTTCTGACCTGAATAATTAAGGTCTAATCTTCCTTTACGTTTCTGATTTTATCAATTACTGATGGAAATGTCTGGTTCTTTAGCTGCTGAGAGCTTTACTAGGTTTACCAGCTCTTCTGTGCTGAGCATGTACATGTGTGTATATGTGTGTCTGTGTGTGTTTTAACATAAAATCAGCTTTATTTCATTTTGCCTGATGGGAAATTTACATGTTGTATTCACATATCCAACTGGTCATTTTTCATCCATTTTACCACGTTATAGATGCACTAATGTCAGGCTCCCATCATTATAACCATCATTTCAATGCTTGAAGTCTAAGAGCAGGTTGATTCTTTCCATTGCACATATCTGCACTTATTTGTCAATTTATCTGTCAACTTAAATGTATCTCTCTTTATGTATGATTTTTCTGTGTGTGCTGGTATGTGCATGTTTGTTCCTAATTCTCTCCGACACATTCAAGTGCACTGGTGCCCTCTTCTTCTCCAAGGTCTTCTGGCATTCCATGGCAGTGGGGCTCCTCAGTAGCTCTAGTGAACACAGGGTCTATTAGAGGATGTCAGGCATTCAGGCTACTCTTGTGAAGTCTTTTTCTGATTATTTGGTTAGAGACCTTCACACCAGTTGCCTGCTGGAAGTCATTTTGTAGGGGTCTGGCAGTGTCACCCTGTTCCTCCATGCACAAAGGAGCAGATACTGGTCCTGCTGATAGGTTAAGGACCTTCTACAGCCCAGCCCAGCTCTCCTAGCATAACTGCCTCTCTGCTGGAATCTTCTCCATGCTCTTGAGACTGCACTGGGAGACACAGTAAAACTTCTGACAATGATGTGCCATTTTAGAGTAGCTTGACTATCTGTGCAACATCTGTAACATCTGGGTCCATGTACTACCTCATGCTACCAGTAGTTAGACTGACCCCGGCCTAAACGCAAAACTAGTGAAAAAGTAATCTTAAAAGTTCCATCCATTCTTTTCCGCATATCTTATTCAGGGTCTTGCGGGGGTGGTGGTGGGAGTGGGGGTGGGCTGGAGTCTATCCCAGCTGGCATAGGGCGAGAGGCAGGGTTGGCCTGTACACCCTGTACAGGCCAACACAGAGAGACAGACAACCACTCACACTCACATTCACATAGTCTGAAAAGATGAGGAAGAAAAAAATGTCAAAATATCTCAGGTCCTCTACCAGAGGCCTGAGAGTTGGAGGGTTCTGCACAGTATCTTAGCAGTTTCTAGGACTGCAGTCTTATGGACAGAAACTGATGTTTTGCCTGGAATGTGCTGGAGCCACTCTTACAATTTCATGGTTGCAGGAAAGAAAATCAGGCAAAGTTAACTTTGGACATTAGCAGGACACGAGAGGGTTCAGGGGAAACAAAACAAACCAAAAAAAAAGAAAAAAAAAGAAGAAAAAATATTAAAACCCTCCAAAAAAGACAAACCACCTTTGTAGCATTCCTGGGATTGAGTGATGATATGTAAACCTGGACATGACATGAGTAGGAAATGTTCAAATGAACTGAAAAGGTCAAGCCATAAACTGATGGGAAATTGTTTCAATTAAATGTATTTTTTTAAAGGTGTGGGTATATGAGAGGAAGTAGTCATATTTTAACATTAGTAAATAAATTCAAAATAAAAACTAGAATTTTTGCGTGAGACAACCCAGAAAAGCTGTGAATTTCAGTGTCAGGCCACTGCAAAAGTCAAAATATAATGTCAACCTGTGCTCTCAAAACATGAAGGCAAATACACTTTATGCATCTTAATTACACAGTGGCTTCAACTTCTCAGAATTTTGCGTTTTGTCTTTCCTCGTCTCTGACAAAAATGAAGACTCTATATTGTCAGATGCCATCGTTAACCTCAGCAGAAGAGAGTTCCAACAGAGACAGTAAAACTTGTACAAAGCACAGTTGATTTAATGCAGGTAGTGTTCGCGTTCCTGTTATGGCAAAACTAGCAATAGTGCTGTGTCATTAAAGGTCTATGTGCTATTGATCTTTACACGCAGGGAAACTGTAATAAAAAGTAACAAAAGGTGGAAGTGATGGGGCAGAAAATGTGAACTGCTGTTTTATTGATTCAAATGAAAGCTCACTGCGAATTAAAGCACAGCGAGAATGTGTATGTTTGTTTGTTTGTTTGCTGTTGTTGTTTAATTTTATTTTTTTTTAAGCTACAGGGAAAAAATGGTGAGAATTCATTCATGTAAGCACTTGTAATGAAGTTTTTGTTTTAATGGATTACTGGGCAAAAAAGAAAATCGAAACTTTAAGCATATTATGATTTAAAAGCTACATTTCATCTGTGCCCTTAACAGGATACTTCAGAAATACTTAAATTAAAAAAAAGAAAAGACGAAATGAATCTTTAATAAAGTACAAGTCACTAAATAATTGGTAGCCAAACATTAATAAAAAGTTGAATAAATTCTGCCTCAAGTAATCTTTTGGCTATTAAATGTAATAAATGCAGCACAAGAATTCCTTCTTCAAAATATTTGCTTCTCTACCATGAAATGAATAAGCTATTAGTTTGTCATTAAGTTTTATTTTGGTTCAAACTGCTTGTTCCTTTCCACTTCTGCAACAATGTGCAACTATTTATCTGATTGAATTTTGAAAATGGTAAAGATTTTCAGGAGTGTTAGTTCAACCAAAAAACTCTAACTCCTGTAAACTGTGGAATTATTTCTTTATTGGAAAACAAGCATAAAATGTATGCTCAAAACCTACAAACGACTTGTTATCACCAGAAAACAAGACTCATATCATGTTTAATTTTACCATGCAGTATTTTTCAGCATATAAATTTGAATTACATACATTTTTAGGTGCTCATATGTTTATTTTGGATCAACACAATTCTGCATCCTTATTATGACAATAAAAGATTGTAGAATTAAACCATGGTGTCAAACGTGTAAAAGCAGCATGGTGAAGAACATATACAGTATGGGTAAAAAGTCATGTTTGAAATGTGGATCTGAAGGTGCCAGCTTCAGATGTTGATTGTACACATCATGCATCGATTATTTTTTCATTAAAGTGACAGAAGGTATGACAAAACCCCTGGAGAAGCAGCTACTCTTTTTCTCATGTATGGTGCCAAGTAAATAGACTTTTTTAAGCCTTGTTAACCCATTCCAGTTTCAGAGTAATTACCAAAAATTAAATGGTTTAATATCTTATTATCAGTCTCTATCCACTCTTTACTTTTTAGATGGAGGAGGATAAAGTGATGGAACAAGTCGGAGATCTGGATAAATGAGCACCCTACTAAGGGCATTTGTTCTTATTAAAATTATTTTAGTCAAGCAATCAACCAGACTGGTGATAGTATCGCAATTCCTAACCAATGAAATGGCCACAGTTCTGTGCCAATAAAATATTCTTTATTTGTGGTTACACCGTGAGGTGCTGCTAAGCAGAATGAAAATAATTATTGAGAATTCTGAGAATTATGGACATGCATGTACAGTAGTCCACACCCATGTCGAGACCCATTAAAAGCCCAGTCAGGTCATATCAGGTAAAATGGCATTCACATACTATTTCCTTTAGTTTTAAGTCAAATTGTGTTTTTGAAGTGATCACTGGTTCAGTACGAACAGAAATACTGATGAAGGGAAATTATATTCAGCAAAAACAAGTTTATTGTGGAATGCTGAAAACAGCGAGTGACTTTTGAAGTTTAGGTTTATATAGCTTGCTGGGATAGGGGCCAAGTGTCTGGGGCCTTTCTGTGTGTTTGTATGTTTTCCCTGTGTCTGGGTATTCCCTCGATACTTCAGCTTCCATTCCAGAGACAGGCACTTTAGGTTAACTGGGGCTTCTAAATTGTCTGTGGGTGTGAATGTCAGCATGATTGGTTGTCTGTCTCTCTATTAGGTCTAGGACTGGCTGGCGGTGCCCACTGTTTGCCTCATACGAGCTGGCATATGTGATAAAAAAATAAAAAAATAAAATGAAGGTGAGTGGTTGGGATATGTTGATTAGAAATACAGAGCACCACCAATAATAATAATATGGGAAAGGGAACTGGATTGATTATGGGGAATGCTAAAAAAGAGTTAGCTATAATTATACTATCCTGTCTTTGATTAAAGTAACTCACATGGTAACAAAAACACGATCGCACCGAAATCTTGGAGTGTGTCATGTTGAACAATATTTAATTTTTCCATAAAGTTCCATCCATATTGGGAACAAAAAGTTGAATGTAGTTTTACCCTCCTGTTGTCGAAGTTCATCTGGGCTTTCTTTTTTATTTTTTTTTGAAGTGTACAACGTTTTTTTCTTGAATTTCAGTTATTGGCCCATATACATGTATTTCTGTATAATATGTTGGCTGTGAACAAACAAATTGTTTCTGAACTATAATAATGTTACAGTTTATAAATAAATGGTTCATGATAGCTCCCCTGTCCTGTCTACAAATGAGATTTAATCTATTTGCAAATCACTTTTGACATTAAAAATTTAACAGAAATCCACTGTGTTGGATAAAAGCTTTATATCTGGCAAATGCTGCTAAATTAGGTAGCAGCCCTATAAAAGAAATTATCTAAAATGAGATCCCTCTAACACAATTTATAAAATTTACTTTTTACAAAATTGGCTTTCAAGCTTTTGCTTCTGGTTGTTTTCTCAGCGGACATACTGGTTATATTTCAGTGAAGTGCTGTCTCAGCCACAAGGTCAATAGCTGTGCAGGACCCAAGAGCAGAGCCAATGAGGACATGAATGAAAGTTCACTGATTTTATTTTTGCACAAGGGAAAAAAAAAAAATATATATATATACAGACATATTGCACCTTTCCGGAATACAAAGGATCATGTGCTTCGTGAGTACCTCAGGCAACAGAAACCCAAGAAAGAAGGGGTGAAAGAACAGGAACTTTCACAGAAGGACAGGCCTCTGTAAAACCAGCAGATAGAAGAAGTGACTGATATTGAAAAATCCTATCAATGACTGGACAAACCTGGACTGAAAGACAGCTCAGAGACACTAATCATGGCAGCACAGGAACAAGCTCTAAGCACAAGATTGATGGCAAGACCCCAGGTGCAGGCTGTGCAAAGATGGCCCTGAGACAATCCAGCACAATACAGCAGGGTCCAGGCAGGTCATATGTACAACGCCATAGCCAAGTGGCTGGCATAATATACAGGAACATCTGTGCCAAGCATGACCTGGAAGTCCTGAGGTCAAAATGGAAAACACTTTTAAGAGTGGTTAAAAATGACCTCAGATCCTGTGGGACTTCCAGTTACAGACGGATAAACTGGTGATAACTAACCAAGCAGAGGGAGGCCTTTCAGTGAATGTAGAACTACCAAATGATGGCAAGATCAAGATGAAGGAACATGAGAAGATTGACAAATACCAAGAGCTGAGAGAAGAGCCAGAGAGGATGTGGAAGGTGATGCTAACAGTGGCCCCGTGGTAATCGGAACTCTCGGGGCAGTGACTTAGGGAATTGCTCCAATAGATTCCAAGAATGACATTGAAGATCTCAGTCCTGGGTACAGCTGAGACACTGTGCAGAACTCTCAAGTTCTCAGGGTTCTGGTAGAGGACCTGAGCTGGGAGGAGTAAGACTGCCCACAGGGTAAGTGGGGAATTTTTGTATACAATATCAGTCAAAATTTTAGACATGCTCACCTATTCATACGAATGGGGGATGGTGTCAAAACATTTGATTGGTACTGTATCACATTTGATATAAACTGATGGCACCAAATCACTTAAACAAAGTAGACATGAAACATATCCTACTTTGATTCTCATGATCTTAAATTCTGTCCTCCGGGTTTAAATGGCAGCTACTTTCTGAAAAAGGTGTTATGAAAAGACAAAAAGGGGAAAAACTCTGATTATAACCTAATTCTTTTGATGCTTCAGCAGTAAGGCATCATACTGAGTCCTTGACAGAGTATGACAATGACTGTCATAATGATTCTGAGAACTCACTGATCACTGATAATGAGGCCTATTTTGGTGCCATTTGAACGAGATGCTGGCTGATTAGGTTTTTCTTTTCTTCAAAAATTTTTTTTTCCTACATTATCAGTATCCAGTATTTAAATTATGCTCATCGTATTTTGATTAGACTTCCTCTTCAGTTACATTTTTTTAATGGAAAGGAACTGCTTAAATATTTAAATCTGCTTCATCTCACCCTTCCTTTCCCTCCGCCTTGAACTTAGCCTTTGCTAACATGTCTTTCTCCAATCCCCGCTTCCAATTTCTTTCTTTCTCTCTCTCTCACTCTTCTTTCCTCCCTGGCTTCTTCTCTCTTACAGCCAAGTATTCAGGTGTAAAGCAAACACCCTGATAACTGCAGTGGCTGAAATTGATGTGACACGTTTCAAATTTTCTCCAGTCCTTTAATATAGCATCTTCCCTCCCCATCCCCACCCTCTCTCTTTTCAATATCCCACTCGCTTACTCTTTCTCACTCTCTTTCAGGGAGGTGAGCAATTCTAAAGCTGGCAAAGTGATTCCATTCTGCCGGCTAGTTATTAAATTTGTTTGCAAATCTCTGTCCCTCTCACCACCCACTGCCCCTCCCGCACTCTCATTCCTCTACTCTCTTCCATTTCTTCATCCCTTCCTGCTTTTGGCCATCTGCCACAGTCCCAACTGTCATCAACATTCAGACCTATAAAGCTATATGGCAAAGAGTGGGAACGAGAGAGAACAATGGAGAGCGGTGGAGTGGAGAGAACCGAAAGAGGAGTGTAACCCAAAAGGCAAAGAATAACTGATTATTTCCTAGAAAAGTAGCCCATTGAGATATTTTAAAACATGGAGCGCTCTTTAATAATCTCTTTTATTACAGCAATTTGTTATGGGGCCCCTTGTCTTTGCTGTGGTGATGAAAGTGAGGGACAGTGGATGAAAAATAGAGCAAGGCAGGTGAAAGCAAGACATATTAACACTAATGAAGACTGCTGACTGAGGCAGGCACATCTCATACATCTAAAGTAGGAAAACTCCTAGATGATCATTTATCTTGACCAGCAGGCTATAGGTTCATACTGAGCCACAGCATGTTACATGTTGTGAATCCAGAAAAAAAGAACAGAAACAGGAGAAAGAGGAACATTCCAAAGCTTATCTACTATGTGCACCGCAGATGACACAGTTTCATGAATTTATGTATTAGATCATTTGTCTGCAGTCTACCAAGTAATGACTGTATTAATGCTTACCTACTCAGGCATTGATCCAGGAGTGGGCCAGAATTGCAACAATCACCTCACAAAAACATGTCCACCCCACTGATAATGAAAATTGGAAGGCTAGTGAAATACTTGTCTGCAGGTGCATCCTGCTCATCAAGCCGGCCATGGCAGAATGCCCAACTCGATCTACTGTCGATGAGGACTGACAAAGAAAAGCAAGTAACACATCAGAAGATAATAAGGCAGATTTACTTCACATTTACCAACTTGGCAGGCAGAAAATCTAAATTGAAGGCTCAGTCAGGATCCATTGCTGGTATGTGGTTGCAAGAAGGGTTTACAAATTCATCCTTATCAACTGGCAAACTTGTCTGCGCTTCATGATAAGGGTGTTGTTGCACATATTGACATTTAATAACCTGGGAGATTCCAACCAAGTTTTGCAGGATGTGTGGATAATCGTCAAATCTCTCTGTTTTTGACAGAGCTTCAGTTTCACTTTCTTTAACTTCCCTCTCCAGGGACCTATTAAACCCCTATTTATTAAACCATTCTCCATGAGAATAACCCCTTTATGTCCTAATATAGTCTCTGCCGGGCACATCTGCTGCTTGTCTACGGCCCATCACCAGTTTCTCTATGCATGTCAGCAAGTTCATCCCCACTGAGTAACAATTTGTCCTGTCACACAGGGGGAGACAAAGGAACAACCCACAATGCTAAAGTATTCTTTGTAGGCAGGACAGGGAAAGCAAGTGTTTAATTTTGAACACATCAAGAAATCCACACTGACTGGAACTCATTGGACAATGCCAAGCTGTTTAATGTTTAAACTTAACAAAAATAAGAGTAACAGTTATCACAAACACAGCACATAAAGCCTGTTTTCCAGGTATAACAGATATTGTTGTTTGGCTGAATGCAGGGTGTCTCAGAGATCCAAGGTGTCTAAGGCACAGGGTCATGGCGGTAGGCAGTAGATGGGTCTCTTTCTCTTGCTTGTTCTGGACCAAAATAAATATATTCCCTAAACCAAACCAAATGATTTAACATCTAAAAATGCTTTTGTAGTGTGTCAAGGCACCAAAGCGAAAGCACAGGTAATGGGTGTGATGCAAGCGGCTTCGGAAAAAGAAAAAAACATGGATGACACATTTTCTTTTTAAGTCTATTTTGCAATAATTAAGAAAAAGGAACGTTGTGAAAACCATGGAAAGAAGTGGAAGTAATGAAAATATGTGAAACAGCTTCTATTAAAGGAGTAGTACTTTATGAAATATCTATCTTGAAACTCTCTTGCAACCCAATGTACAGTTGCATGTTTCTTATCTTAGGGTGGTAAAAGCAGTGGTATGGCATTATTTGATACCCTAAATGCTCATTTTCTGTCTTGCAACTGACTGACTGGCTTTGAGCCAGTTCATTTGTCTGCAGAAAGTTCTAGTAGGAATGACTGAATCCATTCAAATATTGACAGTATCAGATCGATACTTTAGATTCATGTTCTCCTCCTCATTCAGTAGCTTGTTCCCATTTCCTCAACAAGTAGACATGTCTTTGCCATCACAGCTCCACTCACATCCTGCATATACACTTTGTTCGTCCTCCCCCCCTACTCTGCTATCTTTTATTGTTGTGCCATCACATGAATCAGTGGCCCTGAGCAGACACATGTAGGCCGCAATGAGTTAGAGGATGATGGCAGAAAGAAAGATGAGCATCCTGTAGAGACATTTTACAGCCATAAATGAAAACACTGCAAACTGTGATGTGTGTAGGAAGGCTATTGTGACAGCGCCACCAATTTATACAAACACATGAAAACAAGAACATCAAATGAAAACAAAGGCAGCAGGAGGGAAATCCCCCCTCAGACCCCTGGGCATGTTGTCTCACCAGCATTAGATAATTCATTCATTCATTCAAAGTGCAATTGGTCATCAAAGTCAGACAACAGACTGTATTCAGATATTCAAATAAGATATTCAGCTATTTGCAATGTGTAACATTTTATTTTATTGGAACTGAAAAAATATACCTCAAGCATAAACTTTAATAATAACCCAGCCGTGGGGGCACCGTAAGCCATTGTACTCCTGGTGCTGGTCCCAATCCCAGATAAATGGGGAGGGTTGCATTAGGATGGGCATCTGGTGTAAAATCTTGGCCAAAGCATCATCATAAAAGCACCCAAACTTTTGACTTGTACTGCATTTACTTAGTATTGGATAAATACTAAAGTTTGCAGTTGGGCACACCACTAAAGAGTTTCAAGGCTTCTTTATGTGACTCAGTGAGTGTGAGAGAAATGGTGAGAATTAAATTAATATAATAAACAACAAAACAAACATAAAAAATTAAACAAATATAGCAATTCAAAAAAAAAGAAGAAGCCCCAAATGGAATATAATTAGAAATAAAATACAAAAAAGCACAGAAAGAAAACCTATATCAGGACTGCAGACAATCATTACTCCCCACAGAGAGAGACCAAGTGGTCTTTGTGTTGTTTATACAATTACTGGATGCTATATAAACACATTATTTACAGGAGTCTCATTATCATTAGAGTCCTAGTAGTACTGTTTAATCCCATACAACATAATAATTATTTGTGTAATTGAAATATTAGTCCTTTGTGCACATCTAAATCCAATTACATATATATCATGGAATAGAAGTGACTCAGACTCTGAAGTCAGTGGTTAAGGCATTTAGATGAAACCATGCCACCTTTAGCTCTTGTGGTAATATTAGTCCCAATTCTCATGATGACATTTCTAAACCAAAACAAACCTAAAAATCTTTCGTGGAGATAGTAGAAGAAAACAGCCATATTTCATGCCTTTTCTTAATAATAATTTGGTGAAACTGGGCTGATGTAATTGTTATTTTTCTATTTCCCTCTATCCACACACACACACACACACACAATGTAATAGGCATGTAGGTATTTTTTATTTTTTTTTAGGGCAGGCCAATGCGGCGGTGGAAAAGCTAAAATCTCATATGTTCATTAAAATTGCACCATCTTTACTGTTTCTTTCTGTCAACTGCACTAAAAGATTGTTTACAATTATCATAATTTTCCAAAGCGTACAAACAGGGTAGACGGGGTTAACACTACTGCCACCTGACCGCATCCACTCTCCTTGTACACCACTGCACTGTTGCATGGTCTGCAACAATATGGCCTCCGGTCTGGCAAATCAATTCAAAGGCCTCATTGAACTCTCTAAAATAGGCCATTATCAATTCACAAAAATACGCTATTGATGATTATAGGCCGGAAGTAGCTGTGAGTGCAGCGCAGAATTTGTGGAAAGGAGCTAAAACTGCTGGAGATAATCAACAAGGAAGAAGAAAATTTTCCAAA